>RXPK01002262.1:0-97133 GCA_004143645.1 Protaetia brevitarsis | reverse complement strand
TTAAGATTTAAATCATGCATCAGGAAAAAATATATATTTTTCTTTTTAAAGAAACAAGTTTTATTTTTATGAAAGATTGAAAAATTTGAATTTACAAATTTTCTATTTAGAAAAAAAATAAACATATTTGTAGAAACACGAAGTTTACTTAACTCCTTACCTAATCAGTGGCGGTTCGTTACAAGGGTAAATCTTCACAATTATAAACATATTTTTTTATGGATTAATTTATTTTTTAAGTTAGTAATTGAAAAAAATAATATAAGTTGAAATTTTTGTGCAGAGGAAAAACGATTCGAGTGCAATTTATCCACACCAGCGCCATCTAACGGAAATAAAGTGAAGTTCTATTTAAAATTCTGTTACTAAATGTGCTCAGGCGAATTTTGCAATAACATCAATATTATTATGAGTTCATATATTAGTGGTTTTATATTTCAGGCAGAATATTTCACTAAATTCCTTTCATATGGAATGCAATATACTCTCTTTTAATAAGAAAAGCACATTTATTTATTGATTCTTATCAGAAAACAGCCACTAAACAAACTTTGAAGAAGTTTACTGTTGTTAATGAAAAAAAGAGCAGTTTTTTCTTTATTTGAAATTGAAGGGATACAGTAAAAAGTATGAGTAAAAACTATTAAATGAAGGAAACTTAAAAGTGTCTAATTTCACCTTTAGGTTTAAAATTTATAGATAATTTACAAAATGCAATAAATTATTTGTTTTATTTCTAGAAACCATTTAATTTTTTTTTCAGGTATATATTTGTTGTAATAAATAATTGTTAGAAAGTTAGAAAAAGAGTTAATTAAGTCTTGTTTTAATTTGAATTGCATATTAATAAGAATAATAATACATTGTTTGAAACTCTTACACCTTTGTGTCATTAATTTTATGAACATGGAGTTTCAAAACACTGTATTTTCCTCTCCTATTAGTTATTTCAAATTCCATATGTTAGAATTCAATGTTACAAATTCGTTCCAACAATTTTTTTCCTAATTATTTAATTTTAAAATGAATAAAAGAATAAAAGTTTGTGGCTGTACCCTTTCAACATTCCTCAAATTATTCTAGGAGAAACAGAATATTTTTTTCAAGAAAGAAATTGAAAGTAATTGGAGCTTTGGGGAAATGGTAATAACCTGAGATTTTTTAATTTAAAATTGTTTTAACTTTAATTTTTATGTATCTAAATATATATAATAATTAAAGTTAAATAATCATATTACTTAAATATTTTTTTTTTTAATCATTTGGTGACTTTTACTGAATTTAAATAACAAATTTAATAATATATTAATAAATAAAAATATTAATATAATTTTAAATCCGGTTTTAATAGGTTGAGATAATAAATATATTAATAATGCGCTGATTTTGAACGAACCCCACTGATTATACATATAATTAATTCATGAAAATAACATATTTTCTTTTAGTGTAGTTTAATTTTGATTTATTGTATATTTTTTTTTTTTGAATATTTTAGGATAATTTTCACAAAAAATTATGTTTATATATATATGTGAATGCATATTAGTATATATTTATATCATCATAAAAAAAGAGATTAGCTATTAATTGCGGTGATATGTTTTAAAACTACTTTTAATTTAATTTTTTTTTTATTTATTTAATAATCTAAATTTTAATTTTTACGAGGCGTAGCTAATAAATTCGCTATTTTAGTAGGGTATTTTAATTTAATTATCCTATTGTTGCGTAATATACAGGGTGATTCATGCTATAAGGGACGGAATATTTTAGGCAAAATATTCTGTCTTTCACATTGGGATATATTGGGGGGCTATTATAATTAACTTACTTTTTAAAATTATTTCCAAAGCATTAAAAGTATCAAAGTTGTATTTTTGCAAATGGAATCGCCTCTATATATATTGTGGAATTTTTGGACTCTCCGATCAAAATAAGTGTCTGTTTTAATTAATGGTTTATATATAATACCTAAACCTTAAGGTCTTTTTAAATAATTTTAAATTTGAGCAAATCTATTCTCATGTTTCAAACACTTAAAGAAATCTTTATGTTACGTAAGCGAAATTTACAGTGAAGTGTGACAATAGATCATATTTTATAATTCTATTATAAATATAATAAATGCCATCTTATATAGGATGTACAAAAATTAAAACTAATCAAATAAGAATTTTAAGTGGCTATAAGTTGATTAATTTACTAGAACCAGCAAATGCAAATGTACTTTTTAATTAAATGCTTCACTTTTTAAGAATAAATTAAAACAGTATCTTTTACGAAAATCTTTTTATACTGTAGAGGAATTTTTAAATCGTAAATAACTTAATACTGTGACAATTACCAATATCGATTTAGTTCTATGGTAAATAAAGTATTATTATTATTATTATCTATATAATGGTTATTTATAACTTCTTTAAGTCTGGACGTTTTTACAGAATATGCCAAATAATCTTTTTAAATAAAAGTTCTAATGTATTTAGCTGCCTATGGTTTTAGAAATGTCAGATAATTCATTTTAGCATGCAAAATCTGCTTTTGCCTTAACGTCCTTTTTTTTTGAAATTGTGGAACTTGAGATTGTCATTGCGTGAAATTTCTAAATACCATAGACAACGAGACATACTACGACTTTTATTATTAAAAAAAAACACATAAAATGGTGTAAGAAACGATTTTTTGCCATATTTAAAGTTATGAATACGATTTGATAGTTAATTAAAAAGTACAATTTGCTGGTAAGTCAAAAACATATAGCATTCTACTATTTAAATTTATGAAGTTATAGCTACTTAAAATTCTTATTTGATTACTTTTAATTTTTGTACACCCTGTATAAGATAAGACCCTTCTTACACTTCACTGTAACTTTCATTTATATAAAATAAATATTTCTTAAGTTTTTGAAACACTAGAAATTAGAAAATGTTTGATGAGAAGCACTGACTTCACGATTCGAATCAATCTCTAAGTATGTAATTTAAATTTTATATCAAAGCAACGGTTTCGGCCTAGGTCATCATCAGGCTTCTATACAACAATATAAAATGCATAATAATAAAAAAATGTTAATTTTGATTGATAAATTATATTGTTATCGTTCTAAAAATGTAAAAATATTATATTATGTATATTTATTGAAGAATTGTAAACATATACGTATTGGATATTTTGTTACGATATTTACTTGCTTTTTAAAAAGTTTTTATATTTGCATAGAGATTTTATACATGTAATTTCCTTGTTTGCACGTTCACCAATTTAGTATCTTTCATAACTCGACGTACGACAGGTTAAAATTTAAAACAAAACATTTTACATTCGTTTTAAATTCCATTTAATAGTATTTTTTTTTTAAATTAAAAATTTAAATTGGATTTTCACAAAACTCAAAACCCCCCAAGATTGAAGTATCATACACCATATTACAACAGACAGTCACTTTGATCGGAGAAACCAAAAAAATGCCATCATAATATACAGGGTGTTCGTTCCATACACAAAATACAACTGTTAGGTAATTTGGAACATTCTATATAATATGTAAATAATTTTAAAAAATAACCCCTATACAGGGTGTCCAGTAAAGATGTTCCGATCTTTAAGGAGCTGATAGCTGACGCCATTTTGATTAAAAAAGCTCTATATACGTTTTCGACTTTCGACGCTTCTTTTAAAAGTTACAGCCGTTTCAATTTGAATTTTTTTTGAATTAACAAATAATTATTAATCAAGAATTAGATTTGATCTAATATCGTCACTAACTGTCATTTTTGACTGTACTATTTTAATAAGCAAGTCCGTAATCCAGAAACAACAGTTCATAATTTAGCGCTATAATGAAATATTTCTATCAAGTATAAGAAGTTAGACTTTCTTTTACTTAATCATAATGATACTTCTATCAGCTGCTTCAATATCAGAACACTTTTACTGGATAAATAATTTTAAAAAATAACCCCTATACAGGGTGTCCAGTAAAGATGTTCCGATCTTTAAGGAGCTGATAGCTGACGCCATTTTGATTAAAAAAGTCTATATACGTTTTCGAGTTTTGACGCTTCTTTTAAAAGTTACAGCCGTTTCAATTTTTTTTTTTTTTTGAATTGGCAAACAGCAAACTTTATTAATCGAGCATTCTATTTGATCTAATATCGTCACACTAACTGTCATTTTTGACAGTACTATTTTAATAAGCAAGTCCGTAATGCAGGAACAATTCATAATTCAGCGCTGTAATGAAATATTTCTATCAAATAGAAGTCTTTCTATCACATCTTCTATCAGCTGCTTCAATATTAGAACACTTTTACTGGACACCCTGTATATTCCAAAAGTATTTTTCTCAAATCACGTATTTTGGCCGAAATATTCTATGCCATGTAGTAGTACCCTGTATAATATACATATTTTTTTTTAAATTTATTTACGATAAAAAAGAGGATAAAAATGATTTATGATTTATTGAAAAAATAAAATAAATTAAAATAAAATAAAAACATTTAACTATAAGTGTATTTTTTTTTTTAATAATATGCAACAAACGATTTTTTCTTATTAAAATTGTACCAGAAAAAAAAAACAATTTTATATATATATAACAAATATTTTACAAAAAAAAAATATTTTTTAGCATTTATTAATATTTTTTTTATATATATATATATGTATATACAAATTACATTATTTATATTTTAAGCACACAAGCTACTACGAAAAAAAAACAAAAAAAATCCCGGGTATACAACAACAACAACGGCCAAAATCAGTCTTCATTTATTACTAAATTAAATAAAAAAATAAAACCCATTTCAATGTTTCACTTTCGCGTTGTTACTACTACTGTTACCTAGATATTGGGGCGCGCTACTACGAACGAAATCGATCTTAGCGTAGGTAAAACTCCCCTCCCCTTCCGGAACCACGGCTGCCCCCACCCCAGAACTCCCTGAACCGCCCCCACCGTCCCCACTTTGCGATTTCAGCGTCCTGGGACTACGACTGCCATCTTCCTCCGTTTTCACCAACTCCAAGCTGGCGTAACACAACTGAGTCTCGCCGCTAGATGTCGCAGACGGCGGTCGAGTCGGATCGTTACCGACCGATGGTGGTCTGGAGCCGACTATGGTCGACACTTCGCTCGAAGTCGATCCGGGCCGCGAAGAAGAAGTGGGAACAACTCTGCTGGGGGATTCGACTTCGACGCCGCGTAGATTCTCCAAGGATCTGTGAGAGCCGTGTGCGGATGCTGTCAGTCGTTCGTTCGATTCCGTAATCGGTCGAAAGAGCTTCTCGTTGGAGCGATTCGCCGTTTCTTTGGTCAATTTTCCCGCTGCTAGGATGGGAACATAATCGGCACTTTGGGTTCGCTTATAGGGTTTAGCTGGATTGTAATTGACGTAATCTGAATCGGATCGATTTGTCCTGCTGAAATCCATTACAGCGTAATCGTCGTTTGAAGCGTATTTTCCTATGGTTGGGGGGGAGTTTTCCCGAATTTATCGGCGAACTAGGGCTGTTTAAACTCATGGGGAATAGCGTCGAAGAGCTGGAAGGTGTCGTTGCACTCGAAGTGGAACTATCCTTTGAATCTCTACGGCTATTCCTGCGTGATCTGGTCCTGGGTAGACTAGAATACAATCCGTAGTTGCTGCTGGATAATGGTAAACACATCTTTGGTGGCGTTCCCGTTGAGAACTTCCTTCCGGTCCAGGAGCAGAATGAGGGACTGCTGGAAGAACCGGGTCCTTTAGCCAATTGGACGTTTTGGCTAGGTGGGTTAGTGGTTTGGATTATCTGTATGGGCTGCGAGCGGATTTTCTGTTGCTCTTTTCTGCTGTTCTTCCTCTCCCTTTTCCTGGAATTCGACCCGATACTCATATTGGTGTAATCGGAATTCTCAACATCAGTTCCACCATCCAAACTAGTTTGACGCCGATGCGCCGATATTCCAGCTTTCCCCGGCGTCATTTCCACATAACCATCGTTCGTGGTGGTAGCAACAGCTGGATAATCCACGTCTATATATTCGATGGAAGAAGGGGATCCTTCGAAGATATTCGGGGAAATCGAAGACTTCACCGGAGATGATGAATAATGCACGTCATTATTAACTTTACTCCCTTTACCATTATTATTACAATTCATATCCATATAATCCCCGGAATTAGGGGATAACGGCGATTTAGACAGTGGGGAATTGGTAACACCTTTCCCCTTCTTATTCCTCCCCAAATTCATATCCATATACCCACTAGGCGTGGGGGTAACTTCCTTAATCTTATTCAAACATTCAGATTTCCCCGGCGAAGTTCCAGCTGTCATATCAACATAATCCTGATGGTTATTCTTATTATTATTATTATTGCTGCTCTCCTGCATTTTCTTATGCAATAAACGCTTCTTCTCGGCATCTGGGGTATTCCCGGCTTCATCTCCACGTATCCGAAGGTGTCTTAGACCCCGCCCCCATATCCACGTAATTCCCAGTCTGTGGCTTCGAGAAATCCATTTCCACGTGGTAATTATTCGAGGAATTCAATGAGGAATGCGAACCCTGCAGCCTGCAATTCAACAGCAAAGGTGCGCTGGAGGATTTAGCCCCATTATTGTGCGTCTGTTGGAAGCCATAGGGTGGTAAGATGCGGTTCTGTATCCGTTTGGTCTTAGCGCCGAAACTATAAGCTCTCTCCCTGGCAGCTTCGCTCTGATGATTATTAGAACGGCATTTCGTGGTTTCCGGTCTCGACCCGAAAGAGTAAGCCCTGGCTGGGCGATCGCTACCCTCATCTTCAGACGTTGTCAGATACGATGGTACCTTCTCCAGCATATATTCGACGAATCTGATATCAGTCGAAGGAGTACCAGAAGTCACGCTGCTCAAACTAGCTGTTGGTGACATGAACGGCGGATGACTCCTATTACTCGGGCTCATATCGACGTAACCATCATCTGATCGAGTCGAATGCGTGTGCCGGGGAATGAAGGTGACGCAGCTCAAATCGCGGTGACATAAATACTGCGCCCCATCCACCATATCTTCCCCATTCTCTTCGACGATCGGCTCATCTGGAGTGAGGGAGTGTGCGCACCTGCCACCAGTCGTACCACCCCCCAATATATCCGGATCGTGCCAATGGTCGTCGTCTATGCTGGTGGAACTGCCAGCGGAATCAGTGGAACCTGCAGCTGATGGAGGAGTAATCGGACTGCCTATAGACATGGGCCTGTGTGGGAGAAGGTAACGCTGTTGATTCAAGAAAGGGATGTGATTCCTTCGCTCGTGGTCCTGGCACGCGATGGCATGCTGTCGCATCGTTCTCTGGTCGCGTTGTTGGTCGACAAGCCTAAAAATAAACAGAGGATAATGCATCACGGTGGAATTGTGATGGAAAGAGTGAAGTAAGCATACTAACAGAGAAGTATTATACTGACAATTAGTGTCTGTAATAATGATCATACGCCAATTAAGTCGGTAAGCCTACATTTGTATTAATTAATCCGTAATGGTAGCTGTGAAGTTTATGTCAATCATTCTAGAGCACAGTGGCAAAGGACATCCCAACAAGAACGGACACTTAGCGTCGGCACCTTTGATAAGCCAAAAAGTACTCAAAAAAGATGGCGATTCGTGCACAAATTCTATAAACATTTTTTCTTTGAAAGGTCTAGAGCAGTGTTCTTCAACCGGTGGTCCGCGGACCAGCTCCGGTCCGTGAAAATTTTTCTGCCAGTCCTTGATAATATTAAGAACCTAAATTACAAAGCATTGTCCTCAAGACTAAATTATACACCCATCATGGTATAATAAAACAAGGTATTCTTATAAAGATAAAGGGAACGAAATTGTGTCCGTTCTGGGCACATAATGTATTTATTTACCAGAAAATGTCAATCAAAAGCCGTTATAAAGGATATTATAAATAAATATATTATTGTAGTATCGGAAATTGGAAGTGATAAAGCCATGAAACCCTTGAAACTTGCCCGTCATTTGAATTCAAAGCATAAAGATCTTGTCAATAAACCTGTAGACTTTTTTAAGAGATTATGTGACCAAATGAAAACCCAAAAATTTGAAATAAAAACAATGGTGACTTCTGATAAATCAGTACTGCGTGCATCATACTTAGCTGCTCTACGTATAGCTAAAACTAAGAAAGCATTTACAATTGGCGAGGAGTTAGTAAAGCCTTGCGTCTTACAATTAGATATTGCGCAAGAGATTTTAGGAACTCAATCCGTTAAAAAACTAGAGGCTATACCATCTCCCATAGGTTATAGAAGGGATAAAGAAATCAAGATATTTCGCGATTCAATTTGACGAATCTACTGATGTGGGTAACCACGCTATCCTTCTTTGCTTTGTGAGGTATATTGATGAAGAAGATTTAAGGGAAGAACTCCTTTGTTGCCTGGACTTACCAGGGCGAACTACTAGTTCTGGGCTCTGCAGTGCTCTTGATGGGTATATCCAAGCGCAAGGATTAGATTGGAAGAAATGTGTGGAAGTGTGTACGGATGGTGCTGCGAATATGACTGCACTCACTGCATCGAGAGCATCTAGCTGCAAAGAAACTTTCTTCTGAACTGAACACAGTGATGAAAGACGTAGTAAAAATTGTGAATGAAATTCGTAGCCGAGCTATAAATTCTAGGCTGTTCACAATACTGTGTGAGAATGTGGGTTCACAACACCAACATCTTCTTCTTCATGCAGAAGTGAGGTAGTTATCAAGAGGAACAGTTCTTACGCGGCTTTTTTAATTAAAGGAAGAAATAAAACAGTTTTTACGAGAGCGGAAATCTAATTTGTTAGGATTGGTGTTAGATGAAGAATGGATGGCTATGCTTGCATATATGGTGGACATCTTTAACCTTCTTAATGAACTTAACATTTCACTTCAGGGATTTTGTATAAATAATCCTTTCCTAGAAGAGGTCCAATCATCTGCTCTTGCTTTTTGTGATAAAGAAAAACTGATAGAGCTATCCACTGATATGACTCTGGTTTCAAGACACAAAACGATGTCATTGCCACAATTTTGGATATTATTAGAAAAAGAATATCCAACATTGAGTGACAAAGCGATCAAATTATTGATTGTGTTTTCGACCGCTTATTTGTGCTAGAAGACCTTTTTTGCCATGTTAGTAACAAAAACTAAGCCCAGAAATCGAATGGATGTTAACGCAGCTCTTCGTCTTTCCGAAACAAACCTGCAACCGCGTTTAACTGATTTGTTAACAAAGAAGCAACAACAGAAGTTGCACTAAATAGTTAATTGAATAGAAATGCTCAAATCAAATGGTGCACTGATGGCTCCAAAATAACACTGGGAACTGGAATAGAAATATACGGGCCTAGAATCAAGTATTTCTAATGCTTTGAGGAAATGCACGCTATTGAAAGATGCATCCAATTCGATATTGACTGAGGAACTATTGAAAGCTAAAATTATCATTATGTCTGATAAGTCAAGCAGCGATTAAGCGCTGAATTCATATGGAACCAGACCCTTCAAGATGGTCTGGGAATGCCTAGGAATTAAACGAATTAGAAAAAGGAATAAAGTAACTCTCTTGTGGGTTCCGGCCCATACAGGAGTAGAAGGTAATGTAATATATAATAATCTTGCAAAAAAATAAACCTGGAACACGCTTCTTAGACTCTGCACCTTTTTGCAGGATAAGCAACAGTACAATATTGAAGAAACTGAAAAAAGAAATAGGCCATTATTGAGAGAATCTTCAAAGAATGAGGAATGAGGCAAGCTATAACTCTTCTGGGAATCTATAACCAGAATGCATTGACCTGAGTAAGAACAACATCACAGAGATCATAAAACGATTTTTGAGAGAAAAAATTTCATTTGCAAAAGGAAGTTAGTTGGGCGGTATATGATACTAACTGAATCGGTCATCAATGATCTTCAAGAAGGAATGGACCAAAGCCCGAACAAATCATTACCAAAGTTATCAACCCAATCAGGTCAATATAAGCTTCACTAGTGAAGCTGATGCAAGTATTTAATTACATATGTGATTTCTGCAGGCATTAGGAGAGCTAATTGCGCAAAAGCTCTGCATAATATGCATCCCCATCGAGTTCCAATTATTCAGCAGTTATACACTCATGGTTACCAACAACCAGCAGTATATTGTCTCAGTGATTTAATGAGCAACTAAATAATGATGATGATTTACTTGATATAGCTTTCTTCGCTGACTAGGCATGGGCCTATTTACCAATCTAGGTGGTTTGTAAATAGTTAGAATTACCAAATATTATACCAGTATACATATGGTCAAAGAAATGTTCCACTGGCGTACTATAGACGGCACCACAAGTATTCTCTTATGGAAATATATTACCACTACAAATACACAACAATAGAAAAGGTTGGTGGTGTCATCTGTATTACGCCAGTGGAACATTTCTTTGACCATATGTATACTGGTATAATATTTGGAATTACCTAACGTGGGCTATGGAGAGCTCTCATACTTTTGCTGAAACACATCTACATAAGGGAGAACTTTGGGTTGCAATATTAAGACAGAGAGTAATATAGAGAAGTAATGCAGAGAGGTACTAAACTATCATTTTTATAGAATCTTATTAATCAACTGCATGATAAAGATGCATCCAACAAAATGGCGCCCTGCTCACACTACTTTTGCTGCTAGTATAAATTATTTGCAGCGATTTTATGGAAATCGTATTATAAACGAAAAATTGTGGCCACCAAATTACTTCCTTTCTGGACTTGTGAAGATGTGATGTTTAACAACAAATCAATTAGGCACGAAATTGAAAACAAAAGAATTGAAAAATTTGCCTAAACCATGTATTTGGAAACATGAGACAACTAAGGTACTTGGTTTACAAATTAATGAAGAATATTTTCAACAATTGTCATAAAAATAAAGTCACAGCCTTGTTTACCATTTAATTTTCATTTTTTGCACTCCTTTTTGACAAGGCTACAACAAAAGGGCTGCAAAGACATCACTTTGTCGTCAGTCATAAGATGTTTTCGAAAACTATTACTTAAGACCAGTTAGATATATTAGACCAACCCCAGATTACTCACGATTAATGCAAAGGAAATTTAAATTTCAAATTCACCAATTTACTAATTGGATTAGTTTTCGAAACCACCTATTTTCAAGACTTCATACAAACTGTTAGAAAAGTAAAATCAATAATACCAATATAATTGGCGTATAATCATTAACAGACACACCATGTATTTATTCAAGCAGGAGTAAGAAATTATAAAGATCAAAGCAGCTATTTAAAGACAAACATTTGTTCTGGTACTCTTTACGGCGGGAACCATAACAAATATCGCTCAATTGTATTACGAGTAGCATATGATGGAAAAAGTATGTTAAAAAAAAAGCAGCACATCCTCAAAAAGAGATCCCACACACTGATCTTCCCGAGGTGTGGGACCTCTTCCCCGGAAAAAGCGTCGATGATGGCGTTGATGGTGTGATACATACATTTAATGGATTGGTTTGGGCGCTTGGTGGTGTTGGTTGCAGCTCTCGGGGGATGATAGGGGTGATCTATGAAGGGAGTGGGTTGAGCTAGGGGCAATGATCGCGTCCTCTGGTGGTTCACCGTGGTGGTCCCTGACCAGCCGACCGATCCTGCTGGCAACAGAATAAAACAAGAAAACCACCAGTGACCGCTTATTCTTTATATTTACAGTTGTTTTGTCGAACCGAATAATCTGACGGAATTTTTGTTTTTATGTGTGTGTGTGTGTAAAATGTATTTTATATCTAGGGAGGATGTACGAATATAACCGTAAATATATAAGGAAGGAATCGAATATCCGTTTATACAGAAGGGATTAACATTAAAAAATTATTTAAAAAAAACATTACACATGGTAATATCAACGGTTTTGGAGTTATATCTCCTAAACTAATGATTCCCGAAAAAATATTTATTAAAAAATTTTACTCAGGAATAAATTAGGGACCGATACGGCGAGTTTCGTATTTTATTTATGACACACCCTGTATCACATATACAAGGTGATTTATTAATAAAGACAGAAATTTCGCCGGATGATAGCTTGAATGGTTATAAATAAAAAAGGCTTAATAAACCATGGTCGTAAAATCAACGGTTATCGAGTTAATCGTTATATCTTGTAAACTAATGATTTTTAAGAAAATATTTATTAAGAAATTTTGCTTAGAAATAAATTAGGGACCGATGCGGTGAATTTCGTGTATTATATATGATACACCCTGTATCACATATACAAGGTGATTTATTAATGAAGGCAGAAATTTCGCCAGATGATAGCTTAAATGGTAATAAATAAAAAAGCCTTAATAAACCATGGTGGTAAAATCAACGGTTATGGAGCTAATCGCTATATCTCGTAAACTAATGATTTTTGAGAAAATATTTGTTAAGAAATTTTGCATAGAAATAAATTAGGGACCGATGCGGCGAATTTTGTTTATTATTTATGAAACACCCTGTATCACATATACAAGGTGATTTATTAATGAAGTCAGAAATTTCGCTAGATGATAGCTTAAATGGTAATAAATAAAAAAGCCTTAATAAACCATGGTCGTAAAATCAACGATTATGGAGTTAATCGCTATATCTCGTAAACTAATGATTTTTGAGAAAATATTTATTAAGAAATTTTGCTCAGAAATAAATTAGGGATCGATGCGGTGAATTTTGTTTATTATTTATGACACACCCTGTATCACATATACAAGGTGATTTATTAATAAAGGCAGAAATTTCGCCGGATGATAGCTTAAGTGGTAATAAATAAAAAAGCCTTAATAAACCATGGTGGTAAAATCAATAGTTATGGAGTTAATCGTTATATCTTGTAAACTTATGATTTTTGAGAAAATATTTATTAAGAAATTTTGCTCAGAAATAAATTAGGGATCCATGCGGTGAATTTTGTTTATTATTTATGATACACCCTGTATCACATATACAAGGTGATTTATTAATGAAGGCAGAAATTTCACCGGATGATAGCTTGAATGGTAATAAATAAAAAAGCCTTAATAAACCATGGATGTAAAATCAACGGTCATGGAATTAATCGTTATATCTTGTAAATTAATGATTTTTGGGAAAATGTTTATTAAGAAATTTTGCTCAGAAATAAATTAGGGACCGATGCGGTGAATTTTGTTTATTATTTACGATACACCCTGTATCACATATACAAGGTGATTTATTCATGAAGGTAGAAATTTCGCCGGATGATAGCTTAAATGGTAATAAATAAAAAAGCCTTAATAAACCATGGTCATAAAATCAACGGTTATGGAGTTAATCGTTATATCTCGTAAACTAATGATTTTTGAGAAAATATTTATTAAGAAATTTTGCTCAGAAATAAATTAGGGGACCGATGCGGTGAATTTTGTTTATTATTTATGATACACCCTATATCACATATACAAGGTGATTTATTAATAAAGGTAGAAATTTCGCCAGATGATAGCTTAAATGGTAATAAATAAAAAAGCCTTAATAAACCATGGTCGTAAAATCAACGGTTATGGAGTTAATCGTTATATCTCGTAAACTAACGATTTTTGAGAAAATGTTTAAGAAATTTTGCTCAGAAATAAATTAGGGACCGATGCGGTGAATTTTGTTTATTATTTATGACACACCCTGTATCACATATACAGAGTGATTTACAAATAAAGGCAGAAATTTGGGTGAATGATAGCTAATAGATAAATAAATAAAAAAGCCTTAATAAACCATGGTTGTAAAATCAACGGTTGCGATGTTAAAGCCAAAAATAAACAATTACTGTCAAAATAAATTGTTTAAATGTATATATTCAACAATCCTACAGATCTAAATAATTATTAAAAATAACCGCGTCCCAAAACCCATAAAATTCATATCTCTTTACCCGTGAAAAAGCATTCTCTGGGCTTCTTCAGAGGACCGGATACCGAATGCCGCCTTTCGGATGGTTTTACGACACCAATACGTGACGGCAATTGTTGTTGATGCTGGGACAGATAGTGCGGTGTGTGCAACAACAGGATAGACCCAGGCATTGGTTCGTTAGCTGTAAAGACACATAACACATAGCACACGTACAACATAAAAATTGTTATTTACAGAGAGCGACACAAGAAAGCAAAAAAAAAAAAAAATACGAAACGGATAAAAAGCAGGGAATTATTTGGCGGGATTGTGAAGGTGTGTTAGTTTGTGCGCTGAAAATGCCCCAGAGCTAAGATTGTAATAACATCCAATGCTTTATAAACGCTGACTAGGATTTATCTTGAAAGATATTGTAATAAAGCATTTGGATATTTTAGGTTAGCAAAAAGGAAAGATTATTTAATTAGAATATTTAAATTGCCCCTTGTATAAACAGATATTTTCATTTCTTCAAGACATACTGATTCAAGATGATTAAGATTTTTTTTGAGATGATCTGTACACGAATATAGCGATGAACACAGCAAGAATGTTATTATTATATAAATATGTAAGCGAAACATCGACTGATACAAAACAAATGATATGACGACACCGATATTAAAACAATCAAAACAACCATATAGAGATCCGAAATAGTGTGCTTAAAAGTTATTCATACCAGGGATATGAGCCGTGGCCGCGGCTGCGGCAAAAGGCATTGACGCCTCGCCTGCCACCGGAACAGCAGCTGTCACATCTGTAAACACGACCATTACCGCTAATGTGTAACAAGTTCAAACACCTTGGGCGCGAGAAATAGGAAGAGAAAAAAAGTGTATTGTGCAACGTGAACGTGTAAAATCAGGGGATTAACACGAGATGTTATCGTTGCGACCTCGTAACTACCACGTATGGTACTTACGAGGGTTTTAGCATAAGTATTATTGATACATATATATATTTTTTAATATGATATATTTTAGTGCATTTAAATTGCGTGAAACAGCGGGATGTTTGGGTTGATTTGAATAAGTGTTTGTGTGTGAGTTACGAGTCGAAGCTTACCTTGTGGAAATGGTAGAGATTTCGGCGCGACAGGTCCAGCTTGTCTTCTGGACGTCATGTTGGCCGGTTTGGAAGATTCTGTAGCTGAACTCGATCTGTTCCTGCTCTTGGGACCTAATTCTTCTCTACTGCTACTATTTGAAGTCATTGCGCTGAAAATAATTAGGTAAATTTAATAAGACTACATTTAGGGCTTTAAAATAAAAAAAAATGACAAAGTTATTTGGATTTATGGTCAGTTTAAAACACTCTTAAAAATTAGAATCATACGAACACTTAAAATAGTGATATTGCTGTGAAAATCGTTCAGAACTAAGGGTTGCAGTATTTTTTTTAAAATAATTTAGATTTTGTAATCGTAACTGTAGTTTTTTTTTTTGTTATTTCCCTATAAAAGTAAACACACAAAAATATTCATATTGTACCATTTGTGGTCACATTGAACCTAACGTGGTCTTTTAAATACCCCTTTTCGGCCAAGATTAATTAAAAAAATGAAACAAGCCAAAACAAAAAATTAAGTTAAAATTTATATATTGCAAATACTTTAAACATCGAAGCAGAAGAAGTGCGACAAGAAGTAAGCAGAGCATTGAAGAAAGCAAAGCCACCGAAACGCAACCTATCCAGGGAAGAAGAGGCAGCACTTGCAAATTTGAAAGCTGAAGAAGACATCGTTATCCTCAAAGCAGACAAAGGGAATGCAACAGTACTACTAAATAAAGAAGATTACCGGAAAAAGATGAATGAACTACTTGACGAGAACACCTACAAGGAAATAAGAAAAGATCCAACGGAGAAGATCACAAAAACAGTAAGGGAGAGGATAAAGATTTCATCGATACCTAAAAAGATGCAGAACAGATTGCTACCAAGAGCCGCTAGACCACCCAGGCTGTATGGAATACCAAAAATACATAAAGAAGGAGTGCCGACCGATTGTAAGCAACATTGGATCACCGACCTACGATTTGTCGAAATATTTAGCTAACTTACTAAAGTCATATACCGGACAAACTGCAACTTATGTGAAGAATTCGAAACATTTCGTGGATATTCTGTCTACGCTAAAGACTGAACCTACAGACATTTTAGTAGGTTTCGACATTATATCGCTATTCACTAACATACCCAGGGAGGACGCACTGGCCTTACTTCCAGAACTTGGACTACAAGAAGACATCATTGAATTAGTGAAACTGTGCTTATCCACGACATACTTTGTGTATGAAGGAAAATACTACGAGCAGAAGAACGGAACAGCAATGGGAAGCCCTTTATCACCAGTAATAGCCAACTTGTTTATGGAAGCATTTGAAGAAGAAGCCCTAAGTTCTAGCGATATGAAACCCAAGTGTTGGCTGCGATATGTCGACGATACTTTTGTAATATGGCAACACGGAGAAGAAAAACTACAACAGTTCTTGGAACACATAAACTCACAGCACCCAGCCATCAAGTTTACCATGGAGAAGGAACAAAATGGAAATCTCCCTTTCCTGGATGTTATGGTTAAGAAAACAAAAGAGGAATGCTACAGCACGCAGTATTTAGAAAGAAGACGCACACCGATAGATATCTGCATGCAAGATCTCACCATCATCCGATGCAGAAGAAGACATTAATACGAACATTGCTATCCAGAGCCGAAACCATTAGTGACGAACAACATCTTACCAGTGAAAAGATACATTTGGAGGAAGCACTAAAGAAGAATGGTTACACTGACATCGACATAAGGAGAGCCACTAAGAAGAAGACGACACTGGAGACAACTACAGAACCACGAAGAGGGATGGCGTGTTTACCTTACATAGCAGGAGTCACCGAAAAAGTAGGCCGAATTTTGAAGAAACGTAACGTACAAGTACGCTTCGGGACTGCAACGTCGATCCAGCAGTATCTACCGACCGCAAAGGATAAGGTACCCAAGGGGCGCACAGAAGGTATCTACAAGATAACATGCCAATGCGGGCAGTGCTACATCGGATAAACAGGAAGAGTCATCGACATAAGAATAAAAGAACACGAGAGGGATGCAAGATTAAGAAGGACCGAGCAATCAGCGGTGGCAGAACACATGCACGACACCGGACACAAAATGGATTTCAATAATGTAAAAGTAATAACTACCACCAAGAATTACGGGAAAAGACTCATCAGGGAAGCCATAGAAATAGAGAAGAATAAAACCGTTAACAGATAAGAAGGGTACCACCTTAGCAACACATGGAAGAGCCTACTACGAACCGTCACGGTCAATGGAGCGGAAACTACACGGTTGGATGCACCAGGGGCGTATATAAGAAGAATGTCGGACCATGGAGAATCAGTTCAGTTATCCTGAAGAAGCTGTCAGTATGAACAGCGAAACGTCGAGTGAAAGTTTTGACACACGGCGAAACCCGCAAGAAGCTGTTAGTTATTGCAAATACTTTAAATATACAAAAAATATGCACTTTCATTTAAAAGCCCGGTATTTATGGATCTCTTTGACGGAAAATCTTAAATTTTTTTTTTTACTGAACGTTGAATTTTCTCCATAACTTCAACCTTGTCGTACCAAAATCTCATCTATTCTTTCAGGCCATTTCCAATCATCTCCATTGTATTAACTAATACTAATCAGTAATTGTTCCCGGGAAAAATTTGTCTTCGTATTGTAATAAGCGCCAATTTTTAAACTGGCGGTTTCGTTAGGCGCTCCTGGATGGCGCTAGCGTAGACGTACGAGGTTCGAAAGAGGAATGACAGAGGGGTACAGTACCGGGTCGAAGATTCGTGATTATTCTTCTGAATCTAGAAGCACGCCCTATTAGATGTGTCTGGAAGAATCTCGTAGTCCCGGCGCCAGATATGTAAATAACGCGTGGTTATTAGCCGGAGTCAGTCAGTCGATATGAGTTGATTTGTGCGGATAAGTAAATAGCGAGTGGAAATAAATACGAGGGAATTAATAGGTGTAATATAAATATCCGTGCAAATAAATCGTTTACGTAAATTAAGACATTAGTAATTAAGTGTAATTTAATAGTAAAGAGTGAGGTGATTTAATTTTAGTGTTTATTTTGATCTTATTTAATAGATTTTAAGTAGTCCGTAAGTGTGTTAATAAATCAACTTAATTTAAATATATCGCCCGTGTATTTTTCTAAACCCCGACAACGTTTTAAGAATAGGAAAACGTTACAGTATTTTACTGTTATATAATTACTGTTTCTAATTTATTATACTCAGTATGAGAGTATTAACTAACGCCTTTTTCGCAATGTCTTTATCTGGCTGGTTTTCATGCATTAGAGTTTTGTCAATTCCTTCACTTTATTCCGTTTTTCTGCATTTTCTGGACGTTTCTCAACTATTGATCCTTGATTAGTCAGACTGATTTCTTTGTTTCTCGGTCTTGTTTTTTTTTTCGATTCTATTCCGCTTTTTCTAATTCTTTTTGCTTTTCTTCGACTTCCTTGCAACCACTTTTCAGATTTAATATGGAGGAGGGCCTTATTTCCCGTTTTTATTTATTTTTTTGGTGCAGCATTTTCGTCATTTGGCATATACCAGTATACAGGGTGTTTTGAAACATCGTTCAAAGATTTTAAGGGCACGTAGTACGATCGAAAATAAGGTTAAAAGTCATAATAAACATATGTTCACAAATCAACCGTTTACGAGATAACAGCGAGTGTTCCTAGTAGTACATGGATATGGAACATATCCCAGTAAAGAGGTGCTTATCAGCTATTGTTTTATGACAGTTTAATTTGACGTTTTGTGCAATTTGTAGCAATTACAATGGTTGCGTATATTCTAATGTTGAAATGAGCGATATTGGTGTTCATGTACGGTCGTGCTAATGGGAAATCTTTACAAGCACGTCGCTTCTATGCTGAAACGTTTCCTGATCGCCAACTGCCTTCGCATGTGATGTTTCAGACGGTGTTTTAACGACTAAGAGAAACTGGTTCGTTTGAGAAGCGGACGGCAGAGAATAAGCATGTACTCCACAGATAGAAGATCGAATTTGAATATTATTGATGAAAATCCCGAAACTAGTGTTTCTACTACTACTACTAGAATTTCGACTCCAGTGGGCGTAAGCAGCAATCTTGTTTGGAGAACTCTTCATGAGCAACTCCTATAACCCTACCATATCCAACGGGTACAAGCCCTTACTACTCTGGATTATCAATCAAGCGAGAAGGGCTTTCTGTGAGTGGTTTTTGCGAACAGCTGCTGATCGGCCAGATTTCGCTGATAACATCCTTTTCACTGATGAAGCTGGTTTTACTAAAAATGGAATATTTAATTTCCACAACAATCACGTTTGGTGTGACGAGAATCCTCATGCTACCGTTGAAGCCAGGCACCAGCAACGTTTCTCTCTAAACATCTGTTTAGGCATGATAGGGGAACGGTTGTTAGGACCGATTGTTTTGCTACAACGCTTAACAGGCCCTGCATAGCTCGAGTTCTTGGAAAATACTTTACCTTGAACTTTTGGAAGATTCACCTATAAATCTAATACTGAACCTCTGGTTATGCTCCAGATGGAGCTCCACCGCACTTTTCGCGTACTGTTGGGGAACATCTTAACAATGAATTTCCTGGAAGATGGATAGGGCGAGCAGGTCCCATTGCTTGGCCTCCAAGGTCTCCCGATCTAAACCCGTTGCACTTTAGTATCTGGGGTTATTTGAAAAGTTTAGTGTACGCAACGCCGGTAAACGATCTTCCAGAGTTGCGCCAACGAATAGAACACTGTTGCCAGATAATACGAGAAAATCCTTGTTTTTTTTGAAAGAGTGCGCGCTTCCTTTGAAAGCAGATGTAGATCCTGTGTCGAAATGGAAGGACGTCTTCTTTAGTTATAATCTATTTTATGTTAAAATGCAATAACATCTTAATAAAAACCGCTAAAGCAAACTTATTCTGCAATTGCGATAAAATCCCTGTTATCTCGTAAACAGTTAATTTGTGGACATATGTTTATTATGACTTTTAACCTTATTTTCGATCGTACTACATGCCCTTAAAAACTTTAAACGATGTTTTAAAACACCCTGTATTGCTATAATAGAGAACAGGTAAAATTCTCACGCTCTGGAGAAAAATAAAAGTACTTCTCTAAGCCAATATTTTTCTTAGAAAGGATTTGTAGCGATAATGATTGAAATAGTTTTTTCATTACGATTCTATTCTATACATTTTTGCAGTGGACTGTAGCCATTAAAAAAAAAGCATTATTTTAGCTGCTCGCATTTATATTTCTTTTTATAGCTAAATACGTTACCTGTTATCTCTTACAGCACTGACGCAAAACTCACGCCGATTATCGGACAATGGCGTCAAGGCCATTGTTCCGTGGCGCTAGGCAATTGTTCTTTTTTTTCCCGCGCAGTAAAATATCCCAAACGTGGGCGTATTACCGTACGGACAGCATGTGTACACCATAACATCGCCCGTGTAACGTTTTATGAATGGCAACGCCATACCCGGTTACAGATTTTTTTTCGCCTTCCCTCTCTTTCTTTTCGAGCACCATTGATACCCACACGTTGCTCACCGACTTTACAAATATCCGTGCCGCAAACGTGGCAGCGTATGATGATGCATTGCGCGCCCGGCATTTTAAAACGATGTTATTACACCATACTCTGCCTTCTACGTTTTCCATAACATCCATAACACATAGTGACGTCAGGAAATACATTTTCAATCGCGCATACGAAAGCGTGGAAGTTGATAATCGCGATTCCGTAACTGGTACTGCCTGTTCTGGCGTTAAAAATTAATAATTGTTAGCGCATTGTTGCCAGTTTTCCACGATGGGTATATACAAGAAAAGCATTGTATGCTTTGGCAAAAAAAAAGAATAATAAATGCATTGCTGTTCCATTCATGATTTATAATCGAGAATGCGATGAATGTAATTGCTTTCTCGTGCACAATGAATAATGTATAGTGCATATCCAGATATAAGAATATCGTTTTTGACGTAAAGTTCGAGAAATCGAAAACAGGCAACTAATTTAAAAAAAAAAAAAATTGATTACTTTAAAGTATAAAAGCTATTACACTCTAACGAAAAATTATAATAAAAAAACAATGTCATTTCTTCTTATCCACGTACTTTATTAATTCTTGTTCTGTTGTATATCATAGATTCATTCAGAAATCCAAAGAAACTGCGTCTATCGTTAACATCAAAATTTATCTTGCAAGAACGAATGGCACAATAGGATGATACCCATTTCTTTCACGGTTATTTCACTTAAACCTAACAATATAATATACAGTGTGTTAAAAAAAGGTTGTCGGATATTTTACCCAATTATAGTACTGGTGGAAATAAACAAAAAAGTCTTAGTCAACATAGGTCCGCAATTCAACTGTTTTTGACATATAGTCGATTGCATATTTTAAAATAAAAAAAAAAATTTTTCGGTTTTGAGAATAGTTCCCTTTGTCAAACAACTGATTGTGACTTAAAATTAGTTCTGTCAGACATCTGTCATCAGATTATTTATCATTTGCGTCAATTTTTTTTTTGTTCTCAGATTATGCATAAGTACACAAATGCAGAAATGGCCGTTATGCATTTTATGTACGGTCGTGCGAATGGTAATGCCACTGAAGCACGGCGTATGTATGCCGAAGAATTTCCAAATCGGTTGTTACCGAGTGATAAGATTTTCTCAAGACTTCATATCCGGCTGTCCGAAACTAGTTCATTTAAAATTAATGGTGGTTCTGGTAGACCTAGATCAGTTTCTTCTCCCGCAGTAGAATTAGATATTTTGAGACGGGTAGAAGACAACCCAAATATTAGCACCCGAAGACTTGCCGCAGAACTGAACGTCAGTCATCCTCTCATTTGGAGAATTCTGCGGGAACAGCAGCTCTATCCCTACCACATTCAACGCGTGCAAGTTCTTGCTCCTCACGATTATGATGCACGTAGGGTTTTTGTCATTGGGTTTTACGAAAGCTGGCAGAAACTCCTAATTTTGCGACTCAGATTTTATTTAGTGACGAGGCTGGGTTTACAAGAGACGGAATATTCAATTTTCATAACAATCACGTCTGGGCAGATGAAAATCCCCATGCTGTTGTTGAACTGCATCACCAAACCGTTTTTCCGCTAAATGTTTGGCTTGCTATTTTTGGAGACTGTTTAATTGGTCCAGTATTTCTCCCTAATCGTTTAACGGGACAAGTATACTTGGATTTTTTAAGAAATGAATTACCCGTTTTGTTGGAAGACGTGCCACTTTTTAACAGATTAAATATGTGGTTTATGCACGATGGAGCTCCTGCGCATTTTTCCACCGTAGTTAGAAATTTCTTAAATCAAGATTACAACGAGAGATGGATAGGACGGGGTGGACCAACTGCATGGCCTCCTAGGTCCCCTGACCTGACACCTCTAGACTTCTATGTTTGGGGGCATCTAAAACAATTAGTGTACGCACGATCTGTAAACAATTTGGAAGAACTCAGGCAACGAATCGTAAATTGTTGCGAGGAAATTCGGAGGACTCCAGGAATTTTCGAAAGATTGCGTCGATCTTTCATAAGAAGGTGTGAAGCGTGCTCAGAAATGAACGGTGGACATGTAGAACAATTTCTTTAGTTTTACTTTAAATAAACATTTGTTTAATTTACATTGCGATCAGAATTTCTTTGAAAAATTTTATCCTACTAAAACAATATGCAATCGACTATATGTCAAAAACAGTTGAATTGCGGACCCATGTTGACTAAGACTTTTTTGTTTATTTCCACCAGTACTAGAAATGGGTAAAATATCCGACAACCTTTTTTTAACACACTGTATAATAAAGTATGTAAATGTTATGGCCGCTAACCTGAGAGGCTGTTGTTTGAAATGAAGTTAGCAGCAGAAATGAACAGCTTATAGTAATAAAAAAACACGATTCTAGTAAAATAATGTTTGATTAAGTGATACATATATATATATATATATATATATGCAAGTGTTTTACAATAATTGAGTTCACATTTCCTTTTTGTGGATCTGAATCTTCCAGGAATAAATATTTTGTGGTTCTTTTTCAAATAAATTGATAAAAAATGCAACGACTTCGGTGAAAGGGTTTTATTGTAGACTTTCAAATTTCTGAAACGAACGCACTGCAGTGATTTATCGATAATGATGTCCGGGGGTGCACTAGTCGATAGAGTTTCAAACGTAGACTAATAATATCGAGTTGGTCTATAATGTGAATAAATGTGAAATGTGAGGATTAACATTTATACTAGTATAATATCTGTTCAGATCAAAATCACATTATTTTAAAAAGTAAACACAAAATGCATTAAGTTAGTTATTGTAATAAAGAGCGATACAGTTTAAAATGAGTATCTAACAAATAAATTGATTTACTGTGACCCAGGAACCTCTGCACAACGACAATAGTTCTTCTTGCCCATGTACTTTCTTAATTCTTGTCCTGTTGCATATTTAATAGATTCATTCGGAAATCCAAAGAAATTGCGACTATCGTTAACACATCAGAATGTGGATGTTGCAAGAGCGAATGGCACAATAGCATGATGCCCATTGGCGTCTTCTTTTCACTTAAACCTAACAATATAATATATAACGAAGTATATAAATGTTATGGCTACTGACCTAACCTTTTACACAATCCAGATTCATTAATTGTTTATAAAACTGATAAAATACGTAAAATAAATAAATAAAACAAGTAAATCATGAGTAAACTAATTTATATATGTACGAATGTAAACATTAACAAACTGACATATTGGAAAACTGTTATTTGAAGTAAAGTTAAGCTTAGAAATTCAGACCTCGATGACTCATTCATTGTCCTTACAATGCCGAGGATCTGTCAGATAAATTGGCACGCCTGCACTCTGCCCATTATATTACAGCCCGATTTCGCACTTATGCCTGTTAGTTTGAGATGCACTAACAATAAGTTTTATTGCATTTCGATTCATTACTTTATTTTTATATAGTATATACTTCCTCTTCTTAGAAAAATTAGCACTTATTTAAATTTCAATTTAAAACTACTCGAATCAGGATTCCCCCAGCATCTACACAAACACAGATGTAACTACTGATACCTTGTTTCGCCGAAAAGATCTCGTTTCAATGATAAAATTTAATAGGAATTGAGATATAATCACACATACCCAATTATCGCAGATAATTCTGCTCGCCAAATACATAAACAAACGACACAAGGAATCCTTGCCAATTTACAAAAAGAAAACGGAAAAACAAAAGCTGCAAACAAAAGAAAACTACTACCTACCTACATATACATAATAATTTAACCAGTTTGGAAGACGAATAAAAGCTTTGCAATATCATTCCTGCTCTATATACAACATTGAGTATATGTGCGTCTGTTCGTGACGTAAATTTCGGTATCACCTGAAAGCACAACAACTCCTAGTGACGTAATCGGTGCGGAATTTGGGAAAAACATATGACGATCGAAGTATACATAATATATTTTTTCGCCTTGCTTCGCATCCATCCGACAGAAATTTTATGGCCGATCACGGCATGTTGATTCACCACGCACGTGCGTAGACAATCTTTTTAATAGGAAAACTAGAATATAATATTGAGTAACTACTTCTGTCGTTAATACTTACATAATACAGGGTGAGTTTTTTATCTTGAGACAGACAACGGAATATCTCTAAAACACTGCATCAAATCAAAAAAAAGATCTTAATAAGATTTGTTATAATATAGGGGGCTCACTGAATGGTGCCGAACTTGATCCCCCACCTCACCTCTCCAAAGTGGGAGGGGGGACAACTTTGAAATCTTAAATGGGAACCCCCATTTTGTATTGCAGATTCAGATTCTACGCCATCAAGTATGTAGTTTTTGTTTCAAACATTTTTTTCGATTCGTAAGAGATTGCACTCTAATCGCAAAAAACATGATTGTGAACGTCTAGAAAAAATACACAAAAAAGAGAAGCAAGCAAACATGATTTTTTTTTATTTTAACATTAAATAACATTTCAAAAAGCCATTCAACAACGAAGAACTTTACTTTATCATACCCATTTCAGAAAATGTGTTCGAAAATGTGCCCTTCCACTTCGATACATTTATTTATTCGCAATTGGAATGATTGCACACAACTGAGAAGTGTTTCCGGCGTAATCCTTGAACAAGCGTTGGTGATTCGCTCAATCATGTTTTCCTCGTGGTTGGCACTTCTGTATAAACTTCAGACTTTAAGTGCCCCCACAAAAAGAAGTCAGGGGAAGTAAGATCTGGCGATCTTGTAGGCTAAGACACTGGACCACCTCTTCCTTTCCATCGACGATTGTAGGCTCGATCTAATACTTCTCGTGCTATTCTTGAATAATGTGCTGGACAACCGTCATGTTGGAACCACATTGTTTGTCGTACGTCCAAGGGAAGGTCTTCAAGTAACACTGGAAATTCGTTCTGCAAGATGTTTCGATATTTTTCACCATTTAAGTTTCCATCGATGAAACATGGACCAATAAGCTTATTGCCATCAATTATTCCACACCAAACATTTACGTTCCAAGGATGTTGATGTTCAACTTGGCGCAACCTATGGGGATTTTCGATACTCCATCAGTAATGCATGTTGTGCCGATTTACCGTACCGTGATTTGTGAATGTCGCCTCGTCAGAAAATAATACTCGAGCAAAAAAATTGGGATTATCTTGTTGTATCCGTTGAAGCGCCCATTGACAAAATCGCACTCGATTTTGAAAATCATCGCCATGAAGTTCTTGATGCATGGAAACTCTAAATGGGTAATATTTCCTACGCTTCAATATTTGGCAGATAGTGGACTGAGAAATTCCTGATCCGCGAGCTATTTCTCGAGTACTAATGTGCGGATTATTAGCTATTGCAGCTAATACCGCGATTTCATTATTTTCTCCAGCAATTATTTTTCGGCGATTATGTTTTCTTGACTGTACAGTTCCTTCGCTAGAGAACTGATATATTCCGTTGTTTCAAGATAAAAAAAAAACTCACCCTGTATACAACAGGACAAGAATTAAGAGAGTACATGCATAAGAAGAACTATAATCGTTGTGCAGAGGTTCCAGGGTCACATCAAATCAATTTATTATCAAACATTATTTTACTAGAATCGTGTTTTTTATTACTATAAACTGTTCAGAAATATTTGCAATAAAATCTCAATAAAAAATGCATAAATTTGTGGATTTTTCTAATCTATTTTGCTTCTTTAAAATATAAATTACTCTACACGTTTGAAAATTTAAAAACAACCAATTATGTATTTATACTACTATACTAATTTATAGTTTTATTCATCATCCAATTATGAATACATTAAAATTAAATTAAATCTGGACATATCTATATTATTACCATAATAGGAAAACTGTCTGTTTCCTTCATTTATATTTATGTATTTTACGATCGTGTGTATTTGGCAAAACAGATAATTACTAATTATTCATAATATAGTTGGGTGGTTTCAATATCGTGCAAAACCCTATATCTATGTCAACTAAATTTCCTTCATCAGGTAAAGAGAACTTGGAATTTTATACAGTTTAATGAGCCAACATTCAATACAGTCGCGAGCAAATGTTATAGGCACCCTAAATTTTGGGCGAATACCACAGTAAGAAATGAGAAAATAAAAACTTGTAGGTAATACATTATAAATATTTTAGTATTTTAAGCGATCTTATTAATTTGTTGCATATTAGAGTGTTTTTAGTACAGCTATAATACTTTTTAGACGGGAGGGGGAAAGTGACCTCTCGAAGACTTGAAAATATATAAAAAAATAATACATTTACAAAAGATATCTATGAAGACTATTGTAACCATACAGACGATTATATAAACGTTGAAATAACTGTCACAAAAAAAATGCAAGAAACATGAAACCCATTAATTTTGTCAAAGGTGCCTATAACATTTGCTCGCGACTGTATCATTATTACCATAATACGAAAACTGTCTGTTTCCTTCATTTATATTTATGTATTTTACGATCGTGTGTATCTGGCAAAACAGATAATTACTAATTATTCATAATATAGTTGGCTCATTTCAATATCGTGCAAAACCCTATCTATCTCAACTAAATTTTATCAGGTAAAGAGAACCTGGAATTTCATACAATTGACTGAGTCAATCAATTCAGTATAGTATTAAATGTCGGTAAGAGCTATTGAATAAAATGAGTGATTTATTAGATAGTACCACACACTAGCGCCCACGTAAATTTGGCCAAGGGAGAAAATTTTACAAACACCTTAATACAGTAAGTTTTATGGCATTCAATTATGATAATCTTAATGTATTATCGTCTAAATAAATAAACAAAGTATCAGGAAAGAGAAAATTTAATTAAACATTTTATGATACCCAACACAAAATCGCATTATCTTAATCTGTTATTAGACATGTCTTTTCAATGTACTGCATACAATTGTGAAAACATAGATACCTACGAATTTTATGAAAATACCATTCTTATTAAAAGCAAAATATATATACAAACGTTCCTTAATTCAGATATCTTGGCCCCATCATCAGCAATCAGTAAACTGCGGATTATATAAATGAAATAATATTTTATTATAGAAAGGGACCAAAAAAAAAACCTACCTTATGTTAAATAGCCTTAAAATTATGTAACGTTACTTAAGAAACATCCTGTATATGAAGTTAAATCGCTTTACGAATTTTGTAAAACTATATATGAAATCATATCAACCCTTTTAATATTTTAATAATCTAGGTATACCACGAAAAAAGTAAAATAAATATGTTTGATAATGTTTCCTAGAAATATTAAAAATTTTTACATTTTCCGTGACAACAACATTCAATATATTCAAAAACAATTATATATCAAATATAGATAAAAAAAAATTCTGTTGAAAACATTCTATTTATTTTGAAGAAACTCTGGTTAGGTTTGGGTTAATATTTACACAATAAACACAAATATTTATTAATTATTATTTCTGAAAATTCCATAAAGCGATAAAATAGTTCGGAGAAAAGTTGGGTATTTGTATAATCTATTATTATTTACTTTAACATAATGAATTAATGGTAATCTGATTATTATTCAATGCAATTCAACCAAAATTTATTTAAATGTTACTAATTACTGATATTTACTTTAATAGACAGTAGAGCTCACTGTCGGCCCTAGTTTATTTCGCTTAAATTTTTTACTTTATACTCGACTTTAATTATCCATAAGTCATTGGTGTGTATAATTATATAGAAATAGTCACTAGGCGAAGAATGTATCTTTCTATTTAGGGCGCCCGCGAACCAAAGCGGTTTCTGTTCATACGCATGAAGTGACAGGCTTCTCTACGGGGCAACTTCGTACCTAACGTTTAGTAGCATAAGAGGTCGCACGCTAAATCACGCTTGTGAGGTGCGCCAGTGACTTCCAGAGGGTTGAGCCCCTATGAAAGGAATGGGGAGTCGAATAATAAAAGTGAGTAGCGAAGGATTGCGCCACCTCGCCGTTCGCGCTCCTAACTTCTAACGGGTTTTTTCCAGTACTTTCATCGATAAACCACGAAACTCCTATTCACTTGCGACCGTCATTTCCCATTCGACCGCTATTTATTTCCCTTTTAATCACGCCCGCCTTCAAAGCCTTTTCCTTGACCACTTTTTTTTTACCGAAACGCACACGCTAAATGGAGCACACATTGTCTCAAACTCAGTGTTAGACAAAGATGGAGTGATTAAAATTTATTAGTATTAATAGTCATCGGTTGAACATTCATTCTTATAATACCCGTACCAGCAATAACATTAATCTTCCTAAGACAGACGCCACAATTTTTAAATTTTTTAACTGTATTACATGGATTTCTTTTCCTTGAATAAACTCCCTTCTTTCATAGTAGATTCTACTAATTTAAACGCATTTAGACATAAATTGAGGACTGTATTACTGATGGAGTAAGCGTTTTACTCATTTGATGAATTTATTAATTATAAATTTTGAGTCATTACCTCATTATGAAAGTATATTTGTGAAGTTATTTGGTATGTGTATTTTTTTTGTATAACCTTTACATTTCCTTTTATTTAATTGAAATAATTAGCTGTATTATTAGTATTTAATTATGACAAACTGTGTCACTGATGGTAATACTACAAACTTCTTCTAAACCCCTCACCACAAACTTCACTAAACTGGACGTACGTTTCAATAGCAAAGCTATCATCATCAGTAGAAACACTGAACTCAGTTCACTAGTTCAGTGTTTCTGCTGATGATGATAGTTTTCCTATTGAAACGTACTGCTATGGTACAGACTACCTAAAGTTGCTGTGTATTTTGAGTTCATATTGATTTGTTTACTTTCTTCCGGCTGAATCAATTTACCGAGAATTTTTTTCAAAAATTTTAGGTTTTGTTTGTATAAATTTTAGTTGAAGGGTTTATTGTATGATTTAATTAGTTAAGTGTTAAGTTTTTTTAAATTATTCCATTCTTTAATTTTTCCAGTGTTCGCTAGTGTAGATTTAATGCGGATTCTATTGAATATTGATGTATTCGCGTTGTACGATTTTGAGAGAGGGATTTTCGTAAGAAAAACAGTTGTAGTAGAGTTTTGTCAGAGAGTTCCTTGTTCGACTATTGACGTGAGTAGACGTATTTTTGTATATCATTGTTGCCATTTTGTAATTCATTTAATATTGAAATTTAATTCTGTAAAAATATAGCCAATCAAGGAATTCTTATCGTAATAATTGTTAATATATTGACGTGTACACGTTGCAGATATAAGATCAATTATTATTTTTGTTTGGGAAGATACATTTTAGTTTTTTTTTTTTCTCATTATAGTTTAAAGAGTTAATTTTTCCGTTTGTCAATTTTGGTCATGTTTGGGTGAGTAGAAGCATTGTACTTGCATTTTAGTTTTCATTTTTGTATATTTCTAGTAATTGTCCACACTTATTTATTTTAATTTGATACCACGTGGGTTTAAATTGAAATATTTAGGATTATCTTCCTGAACAAACAAAACTTTCGCTTTGCATAGGAAATAGCGTTGTCCTATTTTAATTTAGAGCCAAGTGCAGTTTTTATTTTAAGCCAGAACCTTCAGTTCACGGTTTTTTTTTTCTGCACGAGCTGTAATTTAACCCTTTTTGAATAATAAAATGTGATTGTTAATTAGCATCTTTGGGTTAAAAATTCTGTTCTTTTATTTTATATTGAACCTGTTCAGTTTTTCGGGTATTTATATTAAGAAAAAGTCAGATTTCATTCACTCACTTTTTACTTTTCGTGGTTAGATTCAAGTTTTAATTCGCGAGGGTAACTCTGAGGTTAATAGTTCTTTTGCACCCTTTATAATTTTTTTCTGTTGAGCTAGCTAATTTTAATTTTCTTTTTTCATATTAAAATTCATTCAATTCAGTCAGTACACAGCATTACGTCCAGTTTAGGGCAGTTTGTCATGAGGGGTTTAGGAGAAGTTTGCAGTAGTATTTAATTATCGTGTCTTAAATGTCAGACAATATGAACCTGTTTAATGACAATGTATTATACCTATTTTTTTTCGTGCAAAACGAAAACACAACAAGTTAAAGACTTCATATACTACCTAGCCTTTCTCTCTTTTATTTTTTGCTCCCCATGTTACCCATCGCCACTTCAAGTGCGTGCACTCGGTATATGTACGTTTATTAAGCACAATATCCTCGCATTGCGAATGCGATCAGTCAACATCGATTAACGCTAGCAGCCTCGCGATTACGTATATGCCGCCAGTACAAAAATACTTTTCGCGACTCATCGCTAGACAGAGAGGGCCGATATATAACGGCGAGCGAACGCGACAGAGATAGATCGCAGGTTGAGTGAATTTTCTGGGAATTATATTGTTTACAACACTTATTTTTATCGAATGGGGAGGGGCGCTATCAACTTTCGGGCGCCAATTCGCGCCGATAAGGCGCAACAACTGTATATATTCGTATGAACGCTGGTACGTGCCTGTCTGGCGTTGTGTTCCCATCTGGGCGTATCGCAGATGCACGTAAAAATCCTCTGGATGTTCCTGGAATTCGACAAAACGCCGCACAGTGGGTTGAAATCGCAAAATGTGGACTTAGGGAAAACTATATCGTATTCTACTAATCGAAACTCCACTTTTATATCATGTAATTTTCTTTCGTAAACTCAATTTTTAAAAAGTTACGGCGCAAAGCTTTTTTTAAATATTCGCACCTTAGGCAATTAAACAGTTTTGCCTTTATAAAAAAAATGATTATGTATTTATGCTCTACCCTTTAAAACAATCATTTTATACCATGTATATTTTTTTGATAGAAGCAATAATTAGAAAGTTATGATGATGAGTGTATTGTACTCATAAAAATATGTAAAAGAAACCCATGTCTTGTTAACCGATCGTTATTTGTTTTTGCGCGAGGACATATGTGACGTAGATGTAGGTGGTATTTTGCCGCTTTTAGTGTTCATAACACACAACCCTCAAACGCATTAAAACTTTTGTTGTTGTGTGTTATGAACACTAAAAGCGGCCACCTACATGTAGGTGGTGTTTTGTCGCTTTTAGTGTTCATAACACACAATAACTTAAAAAAAGTTTTGACGGAAACATATAAACTGTTGGATATTATTTGTAGAACCCCCATGTCGACAGCAGTATGTGAACGATGTTTTTTTCACCCTCAAACGCATTAAAACTTTTGTTGTTGTGTGTTATGAACACTAAAAGCGGCCACCTACATGTAGGTGGTGTTTTGTCGCTTTTAGTGTTCATAACACACAACAACTTAAAAAAAGTTTTGACGGAAACATATAAACTGTTGGATATTATTTGTACAACCCCCCTGTCGACAGCAGTATGTGAACGATGTTTTTTTCACCCTCAAACGCATTAAAACTTTTGTTGTTGTGTGTTATGAACACTAAAAGCGGCCACCTACATGTAGGTGGTGTTTTGTCGCTTTTAGTGTTCATAACACAAACAACTTAAAAAAGTTTTGACGGAAACATATAAACTGTTGGATATTATTTGTATAACCCCCATGTCGAAGGCAGTATGTGAACGATGTTTTTTTCACCCTCAAAGCGCATTAAAACTTTTGTTGTTGTGTGTTATGAACACTAAAAGCGGCACCTACATGTAGGTGGTGTTTTGTCGCTTTTAGTGTTCATAACACACAACAACTTAAAAAAAGTTTTGACGGAAACATATAAACTGTTGGATATTATTTGTATAACCCCCATGTCGACAGCAGTATGTGAACGATGTTTTTTTCACCCTCAAACGCATTAAAACTTTTGTTGTTGTGTGTTATGAACACTAAAAGCGGCCACCTACATGTAGGTGGTGTTTTGTCGCTTTTAGTGTTCATAACACACAACAACTTAAAAAAAGTTTTGACGGAAACATATAAACTGTTGGATATTATTTGTACAACCCCCATGTCGACAGCAGAATGTGAATGATGTTTTTCCACCCTTAAACGCATTAAAACTTTTCTGAGAAGCACAATGTCAGAAGATCGCTGAACGCATTTTTACAACAAAGTCATAGACGTCTTTTCCAGCATGAAAAATAGGAGCACGGATTTTATGTACAAAAAATAGGCAAGTTCTTATATTGTGCCCACCCTCTTTCATAACTCACGAGCCGCCACTGGGTGTGGTCATCATGCACCCAGTATATTTTTATGTGATTGCATTGTATGTTGAAAACGAGTGTACATGAGCGCAAATTCCCCGCAAATGGTGCATATTATTTTGAATTGCACACGAACTAATTAGAAACAAAAAATAACAATAATAATTCATCGTAACCAAATCCTATATTTTAGTACACAAATCATCCATTTATTTAGTGTACTAATGAATCTGTCTACATAATTCGAGCAAGGTTCTGATATATCTATACGTTGTAGAACATAATATAGGTTAAAATTGTTGCACAATGTTGGGTAATGTTTGTTTACAAAATTTCACGCCAGTCAGCTAAATTGAAATTTCGAGTATAAACGCGTGCGTGTTTTGTTTGTCATGTAATTCGCTTTCCATTATTATTGTTAATGCCTAGATTTCGTACACCTATTATTAGTACGTTGTACAGACATGAGACAGTTTAGTAAAATAGTACGTAAATAATAATGATTTAAAATTAAATATATAATCTCAAAGATTTAAATGAAGAAAAAAATATATGCAAATAATAATAATTATTTTTATTATTACAGATTTTTTTAAACTTTTCAACAAAAGTACAAAAATAAATAAGAATCATGTAAATAACTTACTGATAAACAGTTTGGTGGACATTCTGAGCTATATTTGTGTCTTCTGTCTCCATCCAGAGTTCTCCAGCGCCAATAGAACTGCTGCGACCCACCTGAAATATTAAAAACAAAAGATATGTATACAGTAAGTATTATTTGCACAATGCTGAATAAAAACGCATAGATAACATCATATCGAGTTCTGCACCATTCAGTGAGCCCCCTACATTATAATAAATCTTATTAAGATCTTTTTTTTGATTTGATGCAGTGTTCTAAAGATATTTCGTTGTTTCAAGATAAAAAACCCATCCTGTATATTGTAACATATGCGAAGTTTTTTATTATTAAAATATGCTAAATATTTTTTGGAGGATAGGTTGTGCATGTCTACACTGAGAGAAATGAAATGGTTATTTCAACATTTTTCGTAGTGTCACGAATTTGAGCATTGATTTAGCCATGTTGCATTTAAGTGAATCATATGCACCTATTTGAAACAAACATATTTATATTGTTGCACACTTTAGACTTAATTTAACAAGATTATAGTGTTCAGGCGTAACCAATATTTTATCTTGTTGGTTTAATCCCACAAATTGTCGATTTGACATTTGAAAAAGGTGTTCTTTAAATATTTACTATCGCTGTTAACTCAATGAAATGTAATATTTAATACTATTACATATAGGTGATCGCACATGCGTATAGTCAGTCAGTATCCAACCTCCGTAGCAATAAGACCTATGTTTATAAGTTTCTGTAACATTATATCGAATAATAAAGATAATCAAAACCCATCGCGCAGTATATATATAACATGGCGTAGTCAGAATAAAAAACAAACAAAATACAAAAAAAAAATCAGTGAAAGGAAGAAAAAGTGCAACAAATTATAAAAAAAAAAGTGTCAGAAAGGAACAAAATGGAGAATATATCTCAACCCGAGAAGATGAAAATGGAGGGCGACCTAGCAAAAAATTGGGGGCAATTCGAAGAAGATTGGGAATTATATTCTACCGCGAGGGGTTGCAGTGGGAAAACAGCTGAAATACAAGCAGCGACGCTGTTACACTGTATAAGAAAGGAAGTTCGTGAAATTTTAAATAATATTGAAATTACGCTGAAAAACACATCGATCGACAGCCGGATGCAGGAGCAAGACAGAAGACACGTTTCACCCAAGGACCGCACAAGGATGGAAGATCATTGGAAAGAGGTGTCCGGCAAATTCAAATAAGATCGTTTGTAACGGATTCGAACAATTCTAGAACAGGTCGGTGTACACGTTGTAATTTTACGCATGCGCAAAACAGTTGTCCAGTTCCATTTGGTAAAAATATGTGATAAATGTAATCGTAAAAATCATTTTGCCTCTAATTGTTTAAGTAAATCGATTAATATGATAAAAACCAATTCCGTTGAAAATAAGGATTATTTGGTGGGTAGTATTGCGAAATCGGTAAATGCTGATAACGAATTTTGGTTAAATGTTGTTATTAAAGATTTATTATGAAACGTTAAATTGTACTTTCCTTTCAAATGTATGAATAAAACCTTTATAATTTTTTAATTATGTTATTAAGCTAATATAAGTTTAGTATATAATATAATGCCGTAAATGTTTTTCTTCTATTACCTACTATAGTCTTCCTAATTAGGCAATATACAGTGTGTTAAAAAAAGGTTGTCGGATATTTTACCCAATTGTAGTACTGGTGGAAATAAACAAAAAAGTCTGAGGCAACATGGGTCCGCAATTCAACTGTTTTTGACATATAGTCGATTGCATATTTTAAAATAAAAAAAAAACATTTTTCGGTTTTGATTGTGACTTAAAATTAGTTCTGTCAGACATCTGTCATCAGATTATTTATCCTTTGGCGTCAATTTTTTTTTGTTCTCAAATTATGCATAAGTACGCAAATGCAGAAATGGCCGATATGCATTTTATGTACGGTCGTGCGAATGGTAATGCCACTGAAGCACGGCGTATGTATGCCGAAGAATTTCCAAATCGGTTGTTACCGAGTGATAAGATTTTCTCAAGACTTCATATCCGGCTGTCCGAAACTGGTTCATTTAAAAATTAATGGTGGTTCTGGTAGACCTAGATCAGTTTCTTCTCCCGCAGAAGAATTAGATATTTTGAGACGGGTAGAAGACAATCCAATATTAGCACCGAAGACTGCCGCAGAACTGAACGTCAATCATCCTCTCATTGGAGAATTCTGCGGGAACAGCAGCTCTATCCCTACCACATTCAACGCGTGCAAGTTCTTGCTCCTCTCGATTATGATGCACGTAGGGTTTTTTGTCATTGGGTTTTACGAAAGCTGGCAGAAACTCCTAATTTTAGTGACGAGACTGGGTTTACAAGAGACGGAATATTCAATTTTTATAACAATCACGTCTGGGCAGATGAAAATCCCCATGCTGTTGTTGAACTGCATCACCAAAACCGTTTTTCGCTAAATGTTTGGCTTGCTATTTTTGGAGACTGTTTAATTGGTCCAGTATTTCTTCCTAGTCGTTTAACAGGTCAAGCATACTTGGATTTTTTAAGAAATGAATTACCCGTTTTGTTGGAAGACGTGCCACTTTTTAACAGATTAAATATGTGGTTTATGCACGATGGAGCTCCTGCGCATTTTCCATCGTAGTTAGAAATTTCTTAAATCAAGATTACAACGAGAGATGGATAGGACGGGGTGGACCAACTGCATGGCCTCCTAGGTCCCCTGACCTGACACCTCTAGACTTCTATGTTTGGGGGCATCTAAAACAATTAGTGTACGCACGATCTGTAAACAATTTGGAAGAACTCAGGCAACGAATCGTAAATTGTTGCGAGGAAATTCGGAGGACGCCAGGAATTTAACTTTTTTTAACTTTTTAACTTTTCCACTAACAAGAAAATCTTTTTCGTACAACCACCTAAAGGTGTTGAATTACATGCAAATAGTCATTCGATGAATACTACAGGTAGGTTAAATGAAACAATATAAGTTTTGAATCGACATTCTATAGAAATATTAGAAATGTATAACAAAATTTATTGATCATTGAAATAACACTGTACCAGTGCTAAACCAATATTATAAAATTATAGAGACAATTATTATTTCGTGTGTCTACAACAAGTAACTGTGTTGGGATAATGTTGTATTATTCAATAAGCAGGTAGAAATTGTTAATGGAAAATTAAGTACATGTTCAAAGAATCACGCGTAGTCTGTTTCTTATAACATTTATTATTATTATTCAGTTAACTAACGCAATTTAACATTTTTTACGTATTGCATTAACACTAGAATATCATTGCTCATATTGAAAAAGAAAAAAAGTGTTCAATACACCATTTTATTAGTTAATACAACACTTTTTTCCTTCGGTGTACTCAATGTTGTTAATTTTTACATAATTAACACAGCAAAATAGAAAAATCTATTATCCATATCTAAAGGAATACGTCTTCAGTATGACAATTGTTGTTGCAAGAGACTACATCTAATAGTAATAAATAAAATTTTACAAACATTTTAATTCTAAACCATTTAGCAAACATTACTTTTATTGAAAATTATATTTTTTTTCTGTTTCGCAATATTTATGCCAGTCACTGTATATACAGTGCCGTTCAAAATTATCCCACAAAAATCAATTTCAAACCATTTCTATTACCAATTCGACCATTTTCGACGTGAACTTGCGCACTCGACTGTACTAATAAACTATCCGCGTACATACACGAGGCACCGGGAAGGTGTTGTTCCGAGTTTTTCGCGCAGTTCGCACGAGACGACCGTCTATCCAATAGCCGAGCACACACAAGCGGGCAATGTCTAGGGTCAAGGACTCGTGAGATATTCGCAAATGGCGGTCGAATTGGAAAGGAAGGACTGCGCGTTGCGGAATACTTGTCGGCGAAGTGTCGACGACCCAAGAATAAGGGTCGTCATTCAGTCGGGAACAGAAACGTAGTACACATGTACTTACGTTATAATAAGAGAGCGAAATATCCGCATTGCGTGCTTCGCTATGTGGAATTTCGTTCGGAAATGGATGGAAAAATAGTTAATCTTACGAAGGTCTCAACATGAATTTAGTTTACGTGGAGAATTGCGGATTTAAATTGGAAATTTTGGATTTTTTTTTGCATTATAAAATTGACTGAATAAATGATATTGTAAATGACAGTTGACAAAATATAAAAAAAAAAACATTATAATAATGTACAATTATAGAAGCTATAATAGTTAATACGTTTTACAAATACAGCGCAATTTTGATCAATTGATCACATTTTAAATAAAGAAACAATTAAGGCGAATTAATATCTTTATACACACTAAAAAAAAATTTGGTAAAATTCCAGTACGATTTTGGGGCAATTTTGTGTCTCTAAAACTGTACAGTTATTTTACTTTTAGAAGTAATATTTCTAACTGAGTAATTTTTCGAAGGTTTTTTCATGTAACCTGGAATATTCATTAAAATTTCGAAATGTGGGTAAGTTTTCCAAGATTTTATTTATGTAGTCTGGAATACACACAAGTTTATTTCTAAAGTAGTGGTAATATATATAAGTCCATATAAGTTTTACTTGTTTAAAAGTAAAATTTTAAGAAAAGTTCAGTACAGTGGAATCTCCCTTAAGCAGACACCTATCGGACTATTCCAATCTGTTCGCTCAAGATAGGTAGATCCTGTTAAGGGAACAGTTAGTGTTTTTTTTGGGAATATACCAGCGTGCAGCTGTGTCCGTTCAAAAGAATGTTATTTATTTGTAAATTCCATAAGACAAATTCGGAACTATCACAATGTGTCCGTACAAAGATGTCCGCTTAAGGAAGGTGTCCGTTAAGGGAGACTTCACTGTATTTCTAATTGTTTTTTTTTTTTTAAGAACAATAAACAGATTGTCCAATATGAATTAATATCATCACCTACTAATAATCAGTATAATAGTTCTAAAATAACAAGAAAACAGAACCACGTGTGGCCCAATACCACAGCATAAACCTTATCCAGTAGTTTCACTAAGTGTCGGCGCCTTTGATCTTTTTTCTATCAATTTAAGGAAATTGGCGATGGCGTTTGGCGGCTATATTTGCAAAGTGGGTACGAAAATAGCCTATATACTCAAACAGACTGACAATTGACAGAAAATCGCACATCAATGTCACTCCTATAACAAAATGACAGAATGAAACGGCTTTGTAGCTTAGATTTTTGCTTGTACACAAATTCAAATAGTTTTAGTTACAATTTCACCCACCTATGCGACACCGCGAATTTCCTTGGGCGCCATGTTTGAAACCCATGTTACCGGCGATGTGAAACTACTGGATATACATATATACTGTGCCAATACCATGTTATTTACGTCTGGCTTGAACCAGAAAATTTTAAGTTAACGCATGCGCACTTTGCTTATTTCCTTAATAATTGAAAACTATTATTTTTATGACCGTAATCTTGCAAATTATAAAAAAAATTAAGTTTTTCCTATAAAATATTAGTATTTTGCTATAACATCCACGTAAAATACTGGTATTATGAAAAAATTTCCAACATTTCGACACTTTTCCATACATTTACCCCCATCCAGTGCGGGAAATTATCAAAAAAAAAAGTGACTTTTACCAAGAAAAATTACCTCAAATTTTTTAGTGTGTAGAAACAACTTTCAATTCGGCCGTTGTAACTTAAAAATCGCCTCATTTTAGCGTCAACGAAGATCATTTGTATCTTTTTTGACAATAATGCTTACCTCTAAATAGAAATAGGTCTTTAGGTTCCCACAGCTCCTGATGCTGGTTAGTGACAATTCGATCTGAGGTTCCAAACAATCTTTCCTGATCAGGCTAAGGACCTTGTCCGTAAGACATAGTCTGTATACGCAGTTATCTGTGGAAAAGCTGGCGCCCAAGCCGCGTTTCGCCAAAGTTACCTGCCATACGTGTTCTGAAACAATGAGAGAAAAGGACAAATGAAGATTTCGTTATAAAATAAAATGTTCAAATCATGATAACTAGAGACCGGATTATATGCAAAGTGCATATATTTTATTTTTTGCATATCTTTAATTATAGTCTATATGTAGACGTATTACACTAATTGAAGTTAAATTAATGATTGCATATTTAGGCATTTCTATGCATATTTTTACAAAAGCTGCATATATTGTATATTTAAGCTTTTTCTTATCCTTTCTATTAGTAAAAATTCCTAGTCATTCCTAATGTAGATCGACAACCGACAATTCTCAGAACGCTAAATCCTTTATTACATTGGTTTCTCTAATACTTTTTTCCAAGAACTGCACGTGTTTAATTTCGCCTAGCAGAAGGGATGTGGTAAATACCTACGTTTTATTATTATTAATTCCCAAATAAACTATTCATCCATTGAATATCTTTGAGCGAAACAGCATGTAATTGTGTTACGTTTTTAAATACTGTGCGTACATACAATGAGTATAGCGAACAAAATTTCTTTATGGATGAAGCCATATCCTGAACTGGTAAAGGATGGCGACAAAATATTTTGTCGAGCCTGCAGTAAACTGGTAAGTTTAATTTTACTAAAAGCTTTACACTTGTTTTTAAATTCTTTAACTTTTGATATAAAATGACAATTGTTGTGGTAGGTGTCTTCTGAGAGAAAATATCTGATTGATCAACACGCTAAAACTCCATCGCATATTGGAAAATGTGAAAAACTAAAGCGATCCACATGTGTGCAGCAATCTATACGTCAATGTGTAGCATCAACTTCACGAAACTCTGAACAAGAAGAATATAATACGGATCTGTGTAACGCATTAATTTCGTCTAACATACCATTAGCAAGATTAAACAATGTTAATTTGAAATCATTTCTGCAAAAATATTGCAAACATAATGTACCTGACGAAAGTACCTTACGAAAAAATTATGTCACATCTTGTTACCAGCAAACAATAGCAGAAATTCAACTATTGGTAGGGAATAATTTTATTTATATCATGGTAGACGAAAGTACGGATAAGTGTGGCCGTTATATTGCCCATTTGTTAATAGGAATTCTTCCTGAATATATTGTAGGTAAATCATATTTAATTTATTGTAAAAAACTTCAAAAAACAAATAATGTGAGAATTGCCTAATTCGTTCAAGAAGGTTAATCAAATTTCTTTTTACCTGGAAGTATACCTTGTGAAAAAAATTTACTAATGTTGTCCGATACATGACAAAAGCCGCGCAAAATTAAAAAAAAAATTATAGTAACATTATTCATAGGTACCACTTGTTTAGCTCATGGGTTCAATCGTGTAGCCGAAGATATTAGGAATCAATTCCCTTTGATTAATGATTTAATTAGCAATGTCAAAAAAGTATTTTTAAAAGCACCTTTACGAATCCAATTTTATAAGGAGCGACTTCCCGGTGTTAAGTTGCCTCCTGAACCGATTATTACGAAATGGGGTACATGGTTAGAGGTTAGAAGTTAGAATTTTTTTCGCCGATAATTTTGAAGGAATAAAAAATGTAATTTTTGAAATCACTGCTGACTGCATTGCTCTAGAAAACTGTAAAAAGATAGTAACATCAACAGAATTGCTACAAAACCTTTTGTATATTAAGTGAAATTATAGCTTTGTTTCAAGTTCCATTCGTAAACTAGAAACGCAAGGGATGTCGCTCTCGGAATCAGTCGAAATAGTAGACGAATTTGATATGCTATGTAAGAAGGTTAAGGGTACAATAGGTAATTCTATATACGATAAATTTAAAAAAGTGATAAATAAAAATGCGGGGTATTTGAAATTGAAAAAAGTTAGGAAAATTTTGGAAGGTGAAACAGTAAACGATTTCGACTTTAATTTTAGTTTAGAATGTATTGCAAAGTTAAAAAATGCACCAATTACATCTGTGGATGTTGAAAGAAGCTTTTCTATTTCGAAACATATGTATTCTGATATAGAAGACGAAACTTTCTTTTACACAATTTTGAAAAACATATAATTATAAATTGTTTTAGAAATATGTCGTGAAAAAATGTTGTGCAATAAAGTTAATGTTTAGATTTCTGCTCTTATTTATTTTATGTAAAATTTTTGCATATTGTCGCAATTTTTTTGCATATATGCCCCAGGTTTATGTATATTTTCTCAAAAAATCGATGCATATATTCCAGTTTTTCTTTGCATATAATCCGGTCTCTAATGATAACCAAGAAAGTTTTTTCTTACATTTTTTAAATAAACAACATATTTTGGCGTTTTTCGTTTTTTTTTTGCTTCATATTTTCAAGTTTATTTTTGTGACTCACTCTTGCCTTACAGCACAAATAAACAGTCATCGCTCAAGCATATATTCGCTTGCTCGCAGACGCCTAATAACTAAGTGGGGTGTCACCCTATTCGTGAAAAGGGGGCAATGACACGTTCCCCCAGTGTCTGCCAGTGCTACACCCTAGGAGCAGGCGACATAAAACGGCCCACTTAGGGTTGGGATAATCGATACAACAGGCTGTCTGGAGTCTGTCCCCAAACACATACTTTCAACACGAAATTAATGCGTCTGCCGTATATTCAAAAGCGTCCCAATGGGGCTGTCTGGACGGGAAAAAAAAATATTTAATAGAAGCGAGAAAAGGTAGAATTACTTGCACAAAATTCAATTTTGGGTTAAAAATAAATGTAAGAGGATTATAATATATAAGGTATTTTATACGTTAAAAGCACTCAAAGTATCAAGATCTAGGAAAAAAAACTTTGTGGTATGGGATTCAGTACACTGAGAAAATGGGCTAAGTAAAGTGTTTACTTGATAAAAAATTATTTACAATAGATAAAGTTTTACTTGGAACTATTATCGTTAATTAATACCTAAATTAAACCCAGTTTCCTGAATGCAAGTTGTTACTGTAAATAGTGCTTTTATTAACGGCTATTACACAGCGTATCTGACAAATTTGTGATAAGTAACGTATTACTTATGACTACTGGTACTGTATCTAACTACAACATATGCTTAGTAGAAGTAACAACAATGCTGATCGCTATTAAACTCATGTATTTTCTTTAAATAGGTAACAACTTGCCACAACTATGATTATTTGAGTTTTGCTGCCACCCCCGTGATTGTTTTACTATTCCTGATTGGCTAATGCGGCGAAGTAATGACATAGTCCCGAGACAGCTATGCGCGCAGGCGCGGGCTAGCATCAAGTAAGGGTTACGGACGTGGAAAAGGTCGTCGAAAAAGAGTGGCCAAGGAGTGCTGACATTGTATGCCAGTTGGAACGCAAATATATAAAATACCGGGTGGGTTAAACTCAAGGCCCCATCCGTATAAAGAATCCCAAGTACCAAGCCTATAAGCAATCGGATGTTTCAAGATTGCAGTTTTAAACCACGTGGTGGAATATTCGAATTCCCCATCATTGTGATGATATCTGCGCCCGCTGGTGGTGAAGTTAAAGTGTGGATGGCGTCGCTAGCTGAGTGACAGTCTAAGTGCCACCAGCAGTTAGGGATACCCCGACGAAGTAGCTGTTTTCGAGGCGATCACCGGACATAATCGCCACGTACGCTGACAGAGGATCAACGCGCCGAGACAACGCCTAGTGCAAAGAACCAACAGAAACCGCAAGTTTACCGCCTAGGTATATTATTTCTTTGTTTGTTATTAGTTGTAACTTCAAAGCCATATTTCGCTTTGTCTTTTGTTCAGATTTCAATAATTTCAATAACTAAATAACGTTTCAAGGGGGCCCCATTTACCTTATCTTTTATTATTGCTTTGTTCATTTTTTTATTATTAAGGAATATATTTTATGAGTCATTACGTTGTAAATTGTTTAAAAAAAAACTGTTGTTAAATTGAAACCAATATCTTTCATTCATATCAGGTAGTCACTGTGTTTTTCCTATACAAAATAAAACTATTACTAATAATACTGCTTTTTTTTTCTTAAGTAATAAGTATTATGTACCATCTTTAGCAAAATAAATGCGAATTTAATCTTCAATTATTAATGCAATCGAAGCTACAGCACACTGAAATAGGTATTAAAAATTATTTGCAAACAATTTTGAATTACGCATTGCTCGGTACGCAGTATTTATAGTTGCGGTTGCATAAATAATCGAAGATTTGCAGAACTTTTTTTTTGTACTTTGTCAGTTATTCACACAGAGTACCCAGTAAGCTACTTAATAAATATGTATTCACTAAACTTCCTCGTTTCCTACACTACCTATAGTTGAACAACAAATTTAAGGTAAGTATATTATATATTTACAGCAAACCATTACCTTCTATATATCAGGTATTTAGTGAACGTGCATTAATGATACTCTTTCCTTATTACAAGTAATCTAAATAACTTGTATTAATTATGAAGGTGTGATAGCTGTTATAGAATAGTTCACTCACAGCAATACACCTACTACTTGACAAGGGCAAATCTTTGCTTACTGCAACTACATATATTCTTTGGCTTAAATACTTCAGTTTAATTATCATAAGTAACATCATAAGTTACCGGTATGAAGCAGATCGTAAGTAACTTAGATTGCTTCTTGTTAGTATCAGTGTTTAGGATCTCTTTTTTACTAGTGCTAAATAATCTGTGCTTTTGTCCCCTGTCCAGCTGAACTTTTTACTTACGATAATTGTATTTTTATTTATGATTATTAATATTTTTTCTCAGTGTATAATTGAAGAAAATACAGCTTTGTCCCATTTTGAAGCCCTGGCTGTTCAGGTTAATCATGTAAGTCATTTTCATCGAATTTCATTATTGATTTACTCTACATACTGCTGTGGCCTGGCACCCCGGTTTTCTTAAACTCAGTGATGATTTATTTATTGGAATCAATTTTTGTCCATGCGACGCGCAAATTCTCTCAGAGATTAATATTTTATTTTTAAGTAAGATTTTGTTAGTTGATTTGTTTGTTTATTTATTTGTTCAGTCATTTAATTTATTCTCACTCTTTAATATGTTTAGCATTTGTTTATTTTGTTTTATGTGCTTCTTAAAAGGTATCTTCGATGATCTTTTGCGTTTGTTGCAGCGCGCGCAATTGTTATTCTGTTATATGTATGCGATGTAGGGCCTCTTTTAAGGTAGTTCCATAGATTGATGCCGTGTGTAAGTATATGTATTTTATTTGCTTGGTTACCGTTTTTGGTGATTTTATTTTATTAAAACTTTGTTCGCTTAAATTGAATTTAGAACATCAATCGTGGAACTCCAATTAAATAATTGATGTTATATTGTTGTGCACTTTTAGATATAAAATCCGTTATTTTGAATTTGATCTAGAAGAAGTTTTTTAGTTTTAAGAGTTTAAATTTTCCGTTTTTCTTTTTGCTGATTTGAATTTTTGTGTTAATCACCACGGTGAAGGTGAAAAAGAAGCTTTGAGCTTTTAATTTAAATTATACTTGTTTCTCCACGTTTAAATTATAGTTTGGTTTAAAATTTTGAAACCACGTGGATTTTTTGTGCGATCTGGATTTTCTTCTAGAACAAATCTACCATTTTGATTGTTGAAGGACTTGCATTGTCTTTTTTAAATTGTAGAGTCTTATGCAGGTTTGTTTTTTGCCAGAATCTTATATTCATGGTTTTAATTTTTCCTGTAATTTGTATCAAATGTTTTTTTCTTCTTTTTTTCTTTTTAAACAATAAAATTAATGATTGTAAATATCATTCTAAATTATAGTTCTTTTATTTTTGAATCAACCATTTCAATCTTTGGGGATTTTAAAGAAAGTCAAATTTTTTCTAACGCCCACAATTACTTTTCATGAAAGTAACCCTGAGATCAAATTGTCTTTTGCACCCTTTAAATTTTTATCCACTGAGCTAGTTGATTTAATTTTTTTTTAATTTCACTTTTCATATATGCTGGTACCATCAGTTCACAGCAATACGTAAAACATTTAAAAATTTATTGAAGATTAGATTGGGGATTGATGGTGTGAACATCATCTACGTTTTCCATATATGTTTGCTTTTATAGAAAGAGTGCATCAGTAATTGATAATCTTACAGTTGAGCTATGTTGAATAAATAAAAATATCCAGATAGATAATAGATTTTTTTTTTGTGTACAAACAAAAAAAAAATCTAATACTACTTGACATTCGTCGTGTGACACTCTGTATATAGTTACAGACATGAATTTGGCATATTCTTCTTTGCTTATCAAAAACGCTTACAGATAGCAACATTTCTGGCAAAACAAAAAAGCAATAAGTATAATCCAATTTCAAAATATGTTTAACGTAAACTAAAATTATAATGTATGAATTTGTGTAAAATAAATAACGAACTTCAAACTTCAATAACATTACTTATTATAACCATATAATATACGTTACTCAGACATTGTTAGCGAAGCTCGGAATATATTTGAACAGCCTCCTGCTTCGTGTGCGTTCGTGCTCGGGGCAAACAGTTATTATTCCTATCCTATCGTTATTTTGTGTGATATTGCACTGTTTCGTTTACGATCCACGACCCACGGCCTGTTTTCCACAACAACGAACGGACGGACTATCGACCGACCAACCACTGTAAATAACTTGTTTACTTAGGACGAGCAATAACAGGAAATTCACATCAGTATACAAGCCGGGGCAAAATTCCTGGTATTTGGCGTCTGAAAACACCTTATATAATAATAATAATATATGTATAGGATGTACAGGATTGGAAAATTTCAATGTCTTTATAGGGTAGAGAGATATAAGAAAAGAAAACAGAAAGTTAGGGTTTCTTTATTTTGAGTTTGGCTTAGTGATTCAAATAGATTGTTATAAGTCCGATGCCATACTATACAAGCTGTAGTAGTAAGTTATCGGCACGCGATTGCTAACTTCGTTAATCCTGCAGCCAGTGGCGGTTTCTGTATAGGAGCACATGAGCACGTGAACCCCCCTAAACAAATCGTCGATTACAAACTAATAAAATCTATTACTCGATCTTAATATATTCGTGAACTATAACGCAGCGAAACGAATAAACGACGCGACGTTCCTTTCTATACATATATATGTACATCGGGAGCAAGTGACCGACGACGGAGCACGTGCGCCGAGTAGGTGGGACTATGTTGATTTTATCCAATGCCTAGCCGCATAAAGGACGTAGCGGAAGTGGGGAGGGATATGGCAGATTCCATATGAACGGTGCACAAATTGAGTGTGCTCCTGTGCTCGCTTTTGTTGCGTTCTCGGGTCACGTTAACAAATCGATCGACATTAACGTTCAGATATCGTGTTTTACGGATAAACTATATTATATATGTTTTGTTTATGAATGACTCACCGTTCACTGGTCGTAACTACCATAAGAACTAATACTGTTTGTTGGTGACAGTTTTATAATGAAACCAAGGGTGCGTAATTATTTTAATTTATTAAATAACATACTGCTGTAGTTTTTTATTTAAAAAAAAAAACAATTATCTAAATAAATTTCTTAATTTAATGTTATTTTCGTTTGAAAGTTGTTTTGATATTTTAGGATAACGGTGTATTTCTTTATACTCTAAATTTTAACAGAATTTTCGTGACTATATATAACATTATATTATTTATTTCACTATTGCTATATTTTTCCGTATTGGACGGATTTGTTTCCAGTTTTTTGTTTGTTTTCTGGCTCTCTGCTTCGTACGTGCGAGCGAGAGAGCCAGTGTGATATAGATATCGGAGTGGCTCACATGTGTTGTTTTCTTTTGCTTGGAATTTGAAAAATTTAATATATTAATCTATTAATTTGTTCTGATATTAAGCCAGTGTTCAATGTTTAATCACACTCGTGCAGTTTAGAAGAGTAATTAATACAGGTCCGTATTAAATTTAACTTTATATTTTAGTTTTAGGTATGAGAAGATTTTCAAAGAATTGTAGATGATAAAAGTTGATATAATTAACACAATAATCATGGTTGTAACAATTTAAATATTTAGTGTTAATTTATAAATATCTTAAATTTAACTTTGTAAAAAAAAGGAAAACAGACCAAAACCAGAACTTAATTTGATGCAAACTACGTAGGGCAAATTTAGAGACTTTACAAGAAAATTTAAGAAGGACATGTACGGAAAAAAATTATTGGATTTTAGTTAAAAGTTTGCAGGTTTTTGATTTTGTGAACACCCTACGTTTCCGACCACGAGCCGCCACTGCCTGCAGCCACGATGTTGGTTAAATTATCAAACATGTAGGTTTTTCTCGCTGATTACAATCCTTGTAGCCAGAAAAACCATTGAAAATCGCATTAACGAGATATAATAGATGACTTCGTTTTTTTAATGGACCACCTGTATTTTTTGTCACCAATTGATAGAAAATCAGTTTCTGCATGCAATATTGTTATAATAGTATAACCTTAAAATGAAAAACAAAAGAGCTCCGACTCTTATAATGATGGATTCGATATAACAGCCAAAACTTTTGTTATTTGCCAACTTAAGATGTTTGTTTAAAATTTCCTTCCATTAAGTTTACCCATGACGAGGAAACAAACAATGGCATTGCTTTTCTCGATATGTTAGTAATAAGAAATAAAAATAAAGTCCACTACTGATAACAGATTTATTTCAGAAGATTCAAATCACTCATGGAAAAATAAACTAGCAGCTATTAACTTTTTGATGCATCGCTTACTTAATTTTCCTCTATCTGCAGAACGATATAATAAAGAACTTAAAGAAATTATTAAAATCGCTGCATTTAATGGATTCTCAGAAGACGTTGTATATAATACCAATAGAAAGTATAAAAAAAAAAATAAGAATTTAGAAATGTGAGTACTTTAGAAATTAGTTACAGGAAGAATAAGAAATATGTGAAATTACCATTTTATCCAAGTTACACAAAAGGTCTACAAAACATTTCTCTAAATTCAATCTTGATATAGCAACTACTTCAAATAATAGTCTTCAAAAAATATTTTAGGGACCCTAAAGATCAAGTAGATAAATTGGACATATCAGGCATTTATAAAATATCTTGTAAAGATTGTGATCATGTATATATTGGGCAAACTAAAAGATCAATTAAACCGCGTTACAAGGAGCATTTGGTTCATCTTAAATTTAGAAGATTTGACAAATCTAGTGTAGCCCTACATATGCTTGAAAAAAACCATAAAGTTGACAATGTAAAGTTAGTTAGGAACGTAAACTATGTACAATTAAATTGTTATGAAGGTATGGAAGTATATAAAAACAAACATATTTTAATGAATTCAGATTTAGGACCCTTAAACGCTTGTCTTTATAGTCTATTAAGTAGAAGTAGTAGATTAGATGGAGTTAGGATTAGTGACTAGTTGAACATCAGCCATGATCATGGTACCATGACCTATTTTAGGTATAAATTAGGGTAGTTTTAGTGTAGTTCAGTGTTTCTGCTGATGATGATAGCTTTGCTATTGAAACGTACTGCTGTAGTTTAGTTTACCCGCATTACCGCTGAGTGTATTTTGAGTTGCATATATCTTGATTCCGTTTTGCTGAATCATTTTACCGAAAGAATTTTCAGAAATTTAGATTTCGTTTTGTATAAATTTTAGTTAAAGAGTTGTTTGTATGATTTATAGAATTAAGTGTTATGCGTTTGCGTTGAATGACCTTGTGCACGACTGCGCTGTAGAATTTTGTCAGGCAGTTCCTTGTTCGACTGTTAACGTGAGTAGACGTATTTTTGTAATTATTGATGCCATTTTGTAATTCATTTAGTAACAATTGTTAATTTATTGACGTGTACACGTTGTAGATATAAGATCATTTATTAGTTTTGTGCAGGAAGGTATATTTTAGTTGTAATTTTTTTCACATTATAATTTTAAAGAGTTAATTTTTCGTTATTCAATTTTGCTGATTCATTTTTATTTTATCAATCACCTCGTTTGGGTGAGTAGAAGCATATTTACTAGATTTTGTCCACGCTTATTTTAGTTTGTTTTAATTTGAAACCACGTGTATTGAAATTGTAAGATTTAGGATTATCTTCCTGAACAAACTAATCTTTTACTTTGATATAGGAAATAGCATTGTCCTATTGTAATTTAGAATCAACTGCAGTTTCTAATTTAGGCTAGAACCTTCAGTTCACGGTTTTTTCTGCACAAGGTGTAATTTAACCCTTTTTGAAAAATAAAATCGTGGGGTTAAAAATTCTGTTATTTTATTTTATATTGAACCTTTTTTTTCAGTTTTTTCGGGTATTTAAGAAAGTCTGATTTCTTTCACTCACAAATTACTTTTCGTGGTTAGATTCAAGTTTTAATTCGCGAGGGTAACTCTGAGGTTAATAGTTAATCTTTTGCGTCCATTTAAAATTTTATCCGTTGAGATAGCTAATTTTAATTTCATTTTACATTTTAAAATTCATTTTGCATTTTAAATTCAATCAGTACACAGCAGTACGTCCAGTTTAGTGCAGTTTGTGGTGAGGGATTATTTATTAGAAGAAGTTTGCCGAAAGAATTCAATTTAGGGAAAAAAATTACACAACCGAAAATATTTCTTAAGCATTCCTTTAAAGTTTTCGAATAGCATTTCTATTCATCATCACTAATAAGAGTAATAAGCAATAGAATAAAATAATTTTCTCTGTGACTCAACCCTCGAAGTTTATGTACATATTAATTTTTTAATTTAATAAGAAAAATAACTTTGTAAGTAAATTACTTTATATTATGATTAAATTCTCATTAAATGTTACCGCTATCCTGAGTATAGGCTTTATTCATAGTCAATTTGAAGGAATTTAAATTAAAAATAAGGATATGATTAGTTTTGGCACCGATAATAGGATACGACCGATTTTGTATGTATGTATATCGTTTAGAATCGCCTATACAAGCCTCTGTTTTCTACATACTGCAGTACAGGATGTTTTTATTATATTTGATTACCTTGTTTACTGACCGACTCCAGTGTAAACAAGAACTAAAAAGAGGCGCGTTGTTGTGCTGTTTTTTTCCACAGCCTACCATTATTTTCCATCGACTAATAAGTATTATGAACAATCTATGAAAGCGACGGTCGTAAACATGTCCATGGAGAGCTGACACGTATTATAGACCGACTCCCCTTCCCCTAAATAATCAAACAGTACATAGATTATATATAAATACAAACATTCAATTTCGTTTTTCTTTTTTGAATCGTCACATCAACTGCGGGGAATTCAAACGTTTTCCAGGACTGTACAAGCAATGATTAAAAATAAAAAAAGACCGCCTTAATAGGAATGCCATTTGCGTTGTGAGCTGTAGTACATACATATAATCATTGTTCGTCATTTGTTTTGTTCAACATAGCTTTCGATATCACTCACATTTTTCCGTTAATAAACGTGATTCACTTGTTTTTATTATGCTTATATATATCTAATATAGATACAAGTCATCTATTACTATTAGGCCTTTTGTTTTTGAGATACCATCAATATTTTGTTATTGTTAAAATGAATCAATTTTTTAAGGTATACAAGAGTTTTTTTATTTATGTGGCTGCTAATATTATTCAATATTAAATCTTTAATTGACCTTTGTATATCTTAGTAAAAAATCCTGATAATTTTAAGAGTTTAGGTTATAGGAAAACGATGTGTTTCCTTGCAGTTACATTTAATTTTACTGCGTTCGCTACTAGTTTAGTTTATTTATTTATTTTATTCCTGGAGACAGTACAAATGTACAGTGGTGTATTATATTTTTAAAACAAATAAACTGATTAAACAGACTTTATATAATCTGGTAATAAGTAGTAAATATACAGGGTGATTCTCAATATATGCGACAAACTTTAAGAGCTGATGATTCCTGAGGTTATTTTGATCATAAAGGTTCATATGAGTATGTGTCCAAAACGGTTTGGTTTTAAAGTTATTGAATGTTTAATAATAAATTATGAACTATGACTAACACGATATAATATCACAGTTGGTTCTTCAAAAACTATTGTGTTGAGAGGGAATTGTTTATTTGTCATTTCAATATTTGCAATAGTTGTCAGAGTATTCATTCAGTTTATTGCCAGTTTCTGTTTTCTAAAATGAATTACACGAATGCTGAGATGTGTGATATGCATTGCGTTTACTGTCTTGCCAATGGAAATTCGCGTGCTGCTAGACGTTTTTATGAAGAACGATACCCGAACCGTATCATCCCGAATCATTCAATATTTGCCCGTCTTCACCAACGTCTTAGTGAAACTGGAAATTTAAAAAAACGGACGACTGATAACGGGCACCCATCTGCAGTGAGAACTCCACAAATTGAAGAAATGGTACTAAATGAAATTGAGGAACATCCTACTACAAGCACCAGAAAAATTGCGTTTGCTTTAAACATTAGTCAAGCCACAGTTGGTAGAATATTGAAAGATCAACTGTTGTATCCATATTATCACATTCAACGGGTGCAGGCACTTTTGCCGGCAGATTTTCCGCAAAGAGTGGCTTTTTGTCAATGGATGCAACACAAAATCGCACAAAATCCTGACTATTTGGCTCAAATATTCTTTACCGACGAGGCTACTTTCTCTAGAAACGCGATTATTAATTTTCATAATAATCATATATGGGCCGAAGAATATCCGCACGTACTAGTGAATGCCCGTCATCAACATCAATTCTCTGACAATGTGTGGGCCGGAATTGTTGGAGATCATTTGGTATTTCCACATTTTTTACCGATGCGGTTAAATGGCGGAGGTATACCGCAATTTTCTTGAAGAGGAGCTACCACTACTGCTGGAAGAAGTTCCGTTGCAATTAAGATTACAAATGTATTTTATGCATGACGGTGCTCCAGCGCATTTTAGTTTAGTTGCTCGCGAGTTTTTGGACAATACGTATCCAGATCGGTGGATAGGAGAGGGAGGTCCACAATCGTGGCCTCCTCGGTCTTCAGACTTAAATTCTTTAGACTTTTTTTCTCTGAAGTCACCTTAAATCATTAGTTTATACGACTCCCATTGAAAATGTCGATGAACTGAGAAATCGTATTATCGCAGCTTTTCAAACAATTCGAAATACCCCTGGTATTTTAGAACGGACTCGCCAGTCAATACGACGGAGGATAGAAGCTTGTATTGCAGTTGGGGCGGTCATTTTCAACAGTTAGTATAAGTTAATTTTGTTTTACTAATTATTTTGTTAATTTATAATAAAAACATTAATTATGTTAACTTACTATTAAACATTGTACAACTTTAAACTAAGCGATTTTGGACATATGTTCTTATGAACGTTTATGATCAAAATAACCCCAGGAATCAGCGCTTAAAGTTTGTCGCATATATTTGAGAATCACGCTGTATATAGAAGCAAATATTATACCAGTATACATATGTTCAAAGAAATGTTCCACGGGCGCACTACACTGTTGAAAATTTTAACACCTTTTTTGACTAATTTAATAGTCAGGAGAGGTCCACACTCTTTCGTGTTATTTTGTCGAGAACTATAAAAGTTTAAATTTGACGAGCAAAGATAGTCAAGTATTGTCTATTGCTAAGGAATTATTTTGTCCAACTGACACGTGGAATTATAAAATACTTCTAGTCACATTTTATTTGATTTAGACTAGACAAATTTACTAGCTGTTTAACTAAATGAATGCGATCTATTGGGTGTTTTAACACCATTTTTTAAACACAACGTCTTCTTAATATGCAACTCCTATTTCTTAGTGCTATAATATTCTCTCTTTAAGACGTCTTCTCAATTATAAATATGCAAAACCACTCATTCACAAGTTTTGGTTTCAACTAAACGTACCAATTTTAAAATGATTTTTTGAGAACCATTATAAAATTAAGTGAATGTTTATGCTATTGATTCAAGATTAAACTAATTGCGTAAATAGATGTTCCAATACATCTTTAAGATGTTGAAATTTTTTATGCCCACTGGAATTAACGTTTAATAACACGAGGTTACACTTTGCAAGTCAGTCACATTTGGTGGTTTGTTTGGATATGTTAATACGGAGAATCAAACACGAAAACAGATACACGTGCAATGCAGGTGGTACGTATAATGCAATACTGTATTAGAATAGGTGGGGTTTCTATATTTCTATCCGAGGGAAAAATTCTGATTGGATGACGCTTCTGAATGTCTAGAAAAATAGTCAATCCTCATATCTGAACAAAGAATTCACACGAAATTCTAGTCATTTCTGTTCTATTAAATACGCGTAGTCAACGCGTCTGGCAAAGTTTGGAAAAATCAACACTAAAATATTTGACTAGCGCAAAATTAACGCCAACACCGTAATATTTTCAACAGTGTATAGATGGCACCACCAACATTTTCTATTGTTTGTGCATATGTAGTGGTAGTCATTTTCCATAAGTGAATACTTGTGGTGCCATCTACAGTGCGCCAGTGGAACATTTCTTTGACTATATGTATACTGGTATAATATTTGATAGCAGTAAAGCAGTGTATAAAATGTAGTGATGTATAAAACTGCTTCTTTACGTTAGCAACTACAACCTGCTTTTGTAAATGTTTCTAAATATATTGTGTAAAGGGAGTATCGTGCGTCGGTTTGAATCAAAACCTTCTTACAGGGTGTAACAGCAGAAAAAAACATATTTTCTGATGTTAGTCAATGGGTAACAATTAATAAAATTGCTTTCTATGTAAATATAGAAATATTACTTAAGCTATAAAAATTAGGCATATAGGGCACCTGTAATAAAATTGATCTACTTTGATGTATTACTAAGTTGTGGAACACCCCGATCAATTAAATTGCAGATCTAATCCACCTTTTCAAAAATTGTTTGTGTATTTGACTACACTAGAGAGACCTACTCAAGTTACACTCTGCATATACATTAAAAGCGTGTTAATTAATTTATCATTTGGTAATTTCGTGTGTCCTATCAGAAATAAATAAAAAGAAATAGAGATAAGAGAGGAAGATATGATTGAAGGTCGTTGGTTGTTATAATTAATAAACAACATTGTATTCACAATTATTAGTGTAACGACGATATCAAACTGCAACCAAGTTATTAATTAGTATAACGATGGGAATTAACAATACTGATCTATCTATGTATGATAATACTTATAATAAATAAAATATTTTTATTGTCATTATGCAAAAACTATTAAATTATAGAACCGTATTTTTTTTTTAATTGTGTTGTAATAATATAATTCGTGACCATTTTAAAGAGTTATTATGGAGACGATTATATTCATTCTGTTTGATTATTTATATTGGTAATGATTATTATCATATATACTCTATATAGTATTTTTAATTAAACTTATTATATTATTGATTCGATAGAAGTTGAAAAATAACGAAATCTGCTGTATAATGCTTTCAGAGATAACAATCCAAAACAATAATTTATTTTTGCTGGCTCCTTTCAATAATGATACATTTATGATTAAGTATATATGAGCCGTTGAAAACCAGAGTGATCTAAGTCAAAAAAAATGTATTCTGAGATATGGAAGTGTAAAGTTAAAGTCTTTTCCAAAATTATTGGAAAAAAAGTCCGAATTATGTTTGCGAAAATATTTTAATATGCATATTAACTTAAATATCTGTAAACAGTAATTACTTTTTATTTTTATTTTTCTACCATTTTTTTGCAGTTTGAAGACATAGACCATTATGCATTTTAACGTATCATTGAAATGAGTATACACTTGGTGTCGGTGGTGTTTGGGAAAATACAAACATTTACAATTTTTATATCTCATCAGATTTTATTGGTATTAATAAAGCCAAAATATTGATGTAATATTTGTAAAATTAAGCAAAACAAATAATATTTATTCATCTTGAACATATTCAAGAGGGCCATAATCCTCAACACTACTATATCCAATAATATCTACAAAATATTTTGATTAACGGGAGGATAAAACTGAAAAAGTTCTTCCATATTTCTTCTTCCAACGGAGTTAACACAACATGTTTCAAATTTGAGGTGCACCTTGTCGTTTTGTTTGCACATCATTACGTCAAACGGGAAATCTTCATTAGAGGTCATTTTGTAAAATATCTTGTAAGGATGATTTTTTCAAAATGTAACCTTTGGATTTGTAGCCAGGATACTGGAGCATTATCTTCATTTTTATATCGACGAGTTACATACTGTTCAATGGCTTTGTCGAAAAAAAGTGGTTTTGCTTCATGTTCACCAAATCGTAAATAGATTTTTTGATCTGCATTTTTATTATTGTAATACCAATCGTTGGAACGTATATTGATCGATTTTTAGCATATTGCTCTATTTGCCGAAATCGCGGTCATTGGGAGGATGAAGAATGTCCGGGAACCATGAATTTATGATCAATTACTTCAATATTAGTATGTGCTAAAAGTTTAAGCCAAAACAAACATTGCTTAAAATTGCGATTTTGACCACCGCATGCATCACTATAAGCAATAATGTACTTTGCATTTCCTGCATGTTCTAGTATATGTTTACGTATGCATCATCCTATTTCCTACGTCCCTCGCGATGCAGTTATTTCGTCCCATACGTACATAAATGCATTTTCTTTTTCGTGTAGTTCATGTATCCCTAAATTGTAGACATACATGTTTCTTTTATAGTACGTAACTGAACATGTCAAAACTGGAAAGGGCAGTGCCTTCTGTAACTCGATTAACTCCATAAACATTTTTATCCAAAATAGACAGGACCTGTCGCTTGTCAAGCTAGATCTTGCTTTTCAGCTTTGCGTAGATGCAAAATGTGTTCCATATTCAAGCCGTATTTCTTTGTTCATCGGTTTCACAATCTATTTTTGATTTGAACAAGTCGCACTTAACACAAGTGTCTTTTGAAGGCACATGAAAGTGCAGATTAAAATCACGATGAAATATTTCCTATAAACTGCTCTCGTTACAAAAGACATGTTTTCATCAACACACTTCTCCTTGTAAAGATTGTACATTAATCTATGTTAATTAGAATATAGGTATTTTCCTGTTAGATTTGACTTCGTGTATATGGACTGATAAAAAGAGAAACCTATTTTATATGATTTTGACACCGCATGCATCACTAGAAGCAATATGTACTTTGCATTCCTGCACTGTTCTAGTATATGTTACGTATGACATCATCCTATTCCTACGTCCCTCGCGATGCAGTTATTTCGTCCACTACGTACATAAATGCATTTTCTTTTTCGTGTAGTTCATGTATCCCTAAATGTAGACATACATGTTTCTTTTATAGTACGTAACTGAACATGTCCAACTGGAAAGGGCAGTGCCTTCTGTACTCGATAACTCCATAAACATTTTTATCCACATAGACAGGACCTGTCGCTTGTCAAGCTAGATCTTGCTTTTTCAGCTTTGCGTAGATGCAAAATGTTCCATATTCAAGCCGTATTTCTTTTGTTCATCGGTTTCACAATCTATTTTTGATTTGAACAAGTCGCACTTAACACAAGGTCTTTTTGAAGGCACATGAAAGTGCAGATTAAAATCACGATGAAATATATTCCTATAAACTGCTTCCGTTACAAAAGACATGTTTTCATCAACACACTTCTCCTTGTAAAGATTGTACATTAATCTTATGTTTAAATTAGAATATAGGTATTTTTCTGTTAGGATTATGACTTCGTGTATAGTGGGACTGATAAAAAGGGAAACTATTTATATGATCACGGATATGTTGCACCTCTTCTTCGGATGTCTTGTTCACAGGTTCATGCTTTTCTCGTAAATCTTCACCTGGAGATGAGGTACACGCACGTTTTAGGGCTCTTTCCAATTGACCATTTGATATTTGAAAAGTTTGCAAGAAATACGGTTTACATACATTATGTGAAATTTTGCCAATATTTACGTAATATGTATTTGTTACGGTCTTTGGCATTCTGGTATTAATTCTGGGCGATGCATCTTTACTTCTCACTTGTTTAACCAAACCACACATGTACGCATTTTGTGAAGAAAAGTTTCCCATCTTCCAAAAATTCTCAAAAGCTGATTTCCTCTCCCCTTCAGGAATTCTTCTAAACCAAGTTTTCTTGCAATTACAATTTACGTTATTAAAAACTTTAGTAGGAATAATCTTTTTTGATGTGGTAATATATTCTTCACCTGTATTTCTTTTTCTTTTCCGAATCGATTTAATATGTTTCTCAGGCTCTCTGACACGTTTTCTTCCCATACGTTTTGACTTTGATTGGGCTTGATCACCTAGACACAATTGTAGGTATTTTGTGTACACATTAAATACTAATTTACAGAAGTACCTGATAACGACGATTCTGAATCCTCCCGCTCGGTTGGTTCGTATTCGCTTCCACTAGCACTAAAGGGTTCTACTTCTGATTCACTAGAACTCATATTTCTAATTTTATCGCAGTACCAGCTGATTGATACTCTTACAACTATACACTATCTGAAGCTGATGCTCACCGATACGGTTACAGCTATAGTGGGCTAAGTCGGACTTGTACCTTTTTGCCCTTAAACAATAGCCGTAACTTGTTACGGCACAAAAATAAAGTGGTGATGTTTTACGACAAATACTAAAAGAATATTTTTTTTAACTTGGTCAAGCAATAGACTTGAATGTGGAGAATCTAACTCTGTATTTTTTTTCAAACCTTATTTTTGACATAGACCACTCTGACTTCAATGGCTCATATATGAGAGCTGTGTGTTGATGCATATTTTATTACATAATGCTTGAAATACTGCCGAGTTAATCACTATTTTCTCTGCGTATGCTCTTGCACAAAATCTCTCATATTAATAGACCGACTGAAAGGAACCTGTTAACAAACAAAATGCGGCTATTTATAGAACGCTTCCAATTTCGTTGTTCTTCACGCTTTGTTAACACGACGTAGTCCGAATAGAATAACAACAACACACGCGTAGGATTCGCAAAACAGGACACAGTAAATAAGGATAGACGTATGTACGATTATTTATGTATGTATACGTTTATGTGCAAGAATTATGCATGAACATGTAAAAAAATGGGTTATGTGTTATTATTGCTTTTCGCCGGAGAGTCAAAAGTAAATACCATGCTTTCAAATACTTCCCTGACTAGAATAGGCCATGGTATTTTTTTTTTTTTAATCGTTGGGCACAGTGCATGCACGCATTAATCGCTTTAACAGTTTGTACAATGCCGCCAAAATGTGGGAAAAAAATATTTATTACGAGTAGAGACCAGATTATATGCAAATTGCCATTATATTTTATTTTTGCATATTTTGAATTATAGTCTATTGTACGACTTATCATCACTAATTGAAGTTAATTATGCGCCTATGCATATATTGCATATTTAAGCTTTTCTTATCCTTTCTACTAGTAAAAATTCCTAGTAATTCCTAATGTAAGATCGACAACCGACAATTCTCAGAACGATAAATCTTTACATTGGTTTCTCTAATACTTTTTTCCGAGAACTGCACGTGTTTAATTTCGCCTAGCAGAAGGGATGTGGTAAATACGTTTTATTATTATTAACTCCCAAAATAAACTATTCATTCATTGAATATCTTTGAGCGAAACAGCATGTAATTGTGTTACGTTTTTAAATACTGTGCGTACACTAGCGACACTTTCTAATTGTACGACCTACAGCATAAAACAGAGCCTAAATGTGTAGCATGGGTAGTAGACGACTTATGCATTCACTGCCGTCTTCGAAATATGTAAACACAGATGTGCGGTCTCGTGTTTTTTTTGTAGTAAATCTACTTTAATGTAGGAAGAATGCAGTAAATAAACATAGAAAAAAACATTGATCTTATAAAATAGAGAGAATTAAATACATCAAAGGCGCATACTTATGCCTGCCGACCTACCTCGGTTAGCACAATTCGAATTTTTCATTTACTTACTTAATATATATTGTATACAACAGATGTTTTGTTTCTTTACAAATCCACAGCTTTACCAAATATGTTTGTGTTTTTAATCAATTGATTCACAATGATTGTTTTCATAACTATTTTAATTCGCCCCGGCTCCTTTTTTCATATTAACATAATGAATAATTAATATTTATATAAACTAATCATTAATTACTAATTTAAACCTGCATTTTGTATTTATAGCTATCACTAACTGTTCAATTTAGCACTAATTCAAATTTTGTATTCTTTTGAAAAAATATTGTGAGACTTTTGAGGTAAAATTTTGAAACTAGGGAATTTATAATCGAATATTATTTATCTTGCTTATTATAATATTAATGGAAACATACCATACTATAACTAATAAAAAATATTCTGACGAGTGTAGAGCTTTTCCTTCTAATATCTGATAATCTCATATAAAATCATGGTTTGAATGCATCTCGCCATATCTCCTTTATTATTTAATGTTAAAGAAGGAAGCCGGAGCAAGTTAAAAAAAATGATATGAATCACATGACGTTAATTAGATTAAAAAATATAAGCATATTTGGGTACGCTGCAGGGAAACAAAACATGCATTTCTGTCAATAACGAATTACTACAAATTTCTCTGCATTTAATAAATTAATTGGCGCAACACCCCACTTCACGAAAAGTGAAGTAGTAATATCTTATTACTATTTTGTTTAATATCTTGCATAGGGGCTGTCGCAATCTAGTTAATGCATAACTAAGATTGAATGAAACACTTTTCATGTGTTCAGTATATTGAAAAAAGTGTTTCATTCATAATGGAGGTGTGCTTTACTGATTTCAGTATAGCTAATACTTTAAATGTCTTCATGCGATCCATTTTGATAGTTTCATTATATTTGCATACGTATAAATGAATAAAAGTAATAAACCCATTGATATTGCATTTATTGTATAATTAACATGCCTTTGGTTTAGTTCCTAGTCATAGTTCAACTGTAAAAATGAAAATACCTTTTAAAACATTTAATAACACTACAGCTATTCGAAATACTTCAACAATCAAATAAATTTATTCCTACGCAAAGATAACAAATACATAAGAAGATGCATTCAACTTCGCACATTAATAAATCCAGTCTAAGCTTTTTTAAATAACCGACAGAGAGACCGCACATCTGTGTTTACATATTTCGAAGCGGCCAGTTACTGCATAATCCGTCTACTATCCACGTTAAAGATATGGGCTCTATTTTACCCTGTAGGTCGTACAATTAGAAAGTGTCGCTAGTGTACATACAATGAGTATAGCGAACAAAATTTCTTTATGGATTAATCCATATCCTGAACTGGTAAAGGATGGCGACAAAATATTTTGTCAAGCCTGCAGTAAACTGGTCAAGTTTAATTTTACTAAAAGCTTTACAATTGTTTTTAAATTCTTTAACTTTTGATATAAAATGACAATTGTTGTTGTAGGTGTCTTCTGAGAGAAAATACCTGATTGATCAACACGCTAAAACTCGCTCAAATATTGTAAAATGTGAAAAACTAAAACGATCTGCATGTGTGCACTATACGTCAATGTGTAGCATCAACTTCACGAAACTCAGAACAAGAAGAATATAATGCGGATCTGTGTAACGCATTAATTTCGTCTAACATATACCATTAGCAAGATTAAACAATGTTAATTTGAAATCATTTCTGCAAAAATATTGCAAACATAATATAACCTGACGAAAGTACCTTACAAAAAATATGTCACATCTTGTTACCCAGCAACAATAGCAGAATTCAACAATTGGTAGGAATAATTTTATTTATATCATGGTAGATGAAAGTACGGATAAGTGTGCCGTTATATTGCCCATTTGTTAATAGGAATTCTTCATGAAGATATTGTAGGTAAATCATTTTAATTTATTGTAAAGACTTCAAAAAACAATAATGTGACATTGCCCAATTCGTTCGCAAGAGGTTTATTAATTTTTTTTTACCTGGAAGTTAATACCTTGTGAAAAAATTTTTACTAATGTCCGACGCTGCACCATACATGATATAAAGCGCGCATTTTAAATTTTTAATTTATAGTAACATATTCATATCACTGTTTAGCTCATGGTTCAATCGTGAGCGAGAGATTAGGAATCAATTCCCTTTGATTAATGATTTAATTAGCAATGTCAAAAAAGTATTTTTAAAAGCACCTTTACGAATCCAATTTTATAAGGAGTGACTTCCCGGTGTTACCCATTATTACGAGATGGGATACATGGTTAGAGGCTGCAATTTTTTTTCGCCGATAATTTTGAAGGAATAAAAAATGTAATTCTTGAAATAACTGCTGACTGCATTGCTCTAGAAGACTGTAAAAAGATATACATCAACAAAATGCTAACAAAACCTTTTTGTATATTAAGTCAAAATTATAGCTTTGTTTCAAGTTCCATTCGTAAACTAGAAACGCAAGGGATGTCGCTCTCGGAATCAGTCGAAATAGTAGACGAATTTGATATGCTATGTAAGAAGGTTAAGGGTACAATAGGTAATTCTATATACGATAAATTTAAAATAGTGATAAATAAAAATGCGGGGTATTTGAAATTGAAGAAAGTTAAGAAAATTTTGGAAGGTGAAACAGTAAACGATTTCGACTTTAATTTTAGTTTAGAATGTATTATGCTAAGTTAAAAAATGCACCAATTACATCTGTGGATGTTGAAAGAAGCTTTTCTGTTTCGAAACATATGTATTCAGATAGAAGACAAAACTTTCTTTTACACAATTTTGAAAAACATTTAATTTATAATTTTTTTAGAATATGTTGTGAAAAATATGTTGTGCAATAAAGTTAATGTTTAAATTTCTGCTCTTATTTATTTTATGTAAAAATGTTGCCATTATTGTCGCAATTTTTTTGCATATATGCCTCAGGTTTATGCATATTTTCTCAAAAATCGATGCATATATATGCGCATATATTCCAGTTTTTCTTTCAATATAATTCGGTGTCTAGACATTAGACGTGTAACAACTTTTTATTAATATTCTAAAAGAGTTGGTTGCAAGAGTTATTAAAAACAAATGCAATTGCAAAATCAATATTTCCCTACAGACCCGTGCAATGTTGCCGCATACAACGATTGAGAAACCTAGGCACATGTATATTCTTACTATACATACATATAGTATTCCTACCAGACAAGCTGTCGAACTTTAGATCTAAAAGGATCATATTACGAACAGGACGGCGCATTTCAATCCTGTCTAGACGGTGTTTTATCAAAGCAGAAAAGAAGTCCACACAATACATATTTATGCGATTGGCTGGCGAGAAAAAATGCCTATGCTTTTGCGAGTAGGTATGTACACAATTGACTTATCGGCCCTTGTTATATTAATCGTAAATTTCCACTGTGCTTGTCTGCAATGCTTCTGTGTGCAAATACACACGTAGTTCATATATGTATGTATAGATATGCTTATTAACGAAACACCTTGTTATCATTCGGTCTGCTGTAAACTTTAGACAAAACATTATAATAGAGAGGATCTGGTTTCGCAATGCCGAAGGTGTCATCTTGATACAAAAGTGAATGACACAAAAATTATTTTAATGGAGATTTAACAATAATGGCCAGGGTGTTTTTTGTATTGTATCTTAATTAAAATGAGTCCTGTATACAATTTTAACCACATATTTATTAAATAAGTTTTTTTTTTTCAATTTAGTTATACTGTTCCATGTCACTGATCCATTTAAGTAAAGTTTGGTCTTGCTTACTGCTCAATGCTGCTTTGGATGTACCAAAAAAAAAAAAAAAAACAGTATTTTTGGATTGCATTCTTTCTATACACTGTCGAAAATATTACGGTGTTGGCGTTAACTTTGCGCTAGTCAAATATTTTAGTGTTGATTTTTCCAAACTTTGCCAGACGAGTTGACTACGCGTATTTAATAGAACAGAAATGACTAGAATTTCGTGTGAATTCTTTGTTCAGATATGAGGATTGACTATTTTCTAGACATTCAGAAGCGTCAACCAATCAGAATTTTTCCTCGGATAGAAATATAGAAACCCACCTATTCTAATACAGTATTGCATTATACGCACACTGCATTGCACGTGTATCGTTTTCGTGTTTGATTCTCCGTATTAACATATCCAAACAAACCACCAAATGTGACTGCATTGCGAAGTGTAACCTCGTGTTATTAAACGTTAATTCCAGTGGGCATAAAAAATTTCAACATCTTAAAGATGTATTGGGAACATCTATTTACGCAATTAGTTTAGACTGAATCAAATACCATAAACATTCACTTATTTTATAATGTTCTAAAAAAATCATTTTAAAATTGGTACGTTTAGTGAAACCAAAAACTTGTGAATGAGTTGGTTTGCATATTATATAATTGAGAAACGTCTTTAAAGAGAGAAATATAGCACTAAGAAATAGGAGTTGCATATTAAAAAGACGTTGTGTTTAGAAAACGGTGTTAAAACACCCAATAGATCGCATTCATTTAGTTAAACAGCTAGTAAATTTGTCTAGTCTAGATCAAATAAAATGTGACTAGAAGTATTTTATAATTCCACGTGTCAGTTGGACAAAATAACCCCTTAGCAATAGACAATACTTGACTATCTTTGCTCGTCAAATTTAAACTTCTATAGTTCTCGACAAAATAACACGAAAAGAGTGTGGACCTCTCCTGACTATTAAATTAGTCAAAAAAGTGTTAAAATTTTCAACAGTGTAAATTGAGTTATCTTTGATATTTTTTGGAAAAAAAAAATAAAAAGATTATCATTTTTTTTTTGTGAAGAAACCTGTTTATGAGAGCTGAGTAGTACAAAACGCCTAAAATGCATTTCATTTTACATTTGATTTTTACTTCTTTAATAAAAAATATTTAATTTCATTCTATTTATGTAAATATGTAGAATTTGTAACGTATTTTTAGTTCTATTAATCTCTCTGTGTGTATGTGAGCGGTAACGTAAACTGCGTCAAGAAAATAATAAAATAATGAACAAATAATAGAGCGGACGTACCGTTCGTCTGAGCGTGAAAGTTGAGAGAGCAGCCATTAAACGCTGGCCACAACACAGTTACACATTGTTAAAATTAAATAGCGTAGCGAGCTAATATATCCCCGTTATTGCTGAATACCTCGGCCATTTGCTGATGCCGGCAGATATTGGTAAAAATAAACGCGTGGCCATTTGTTTAGTGACGAGTAATAAAGCCTTATGAGTGAGGAATCCAACAATCAGTTATTATCCGCTGCCTGTGTCAAAACCTTAATGACCACGTCTAGAGCCGGAGGACCGCCAAAACCGCCTAATTTTTATTTCTTTATGATTTATAAAATCAAAAATTATAATCTTGTCTATTGTTTACTTTAAAGTTAATATTCAATTCATTAGTAATATTCAAAGGGGGCCCCCATCCATTCGATCATTATTTTTCTATTTTAACAAATAATCGCTATTTACTTTGTAATCCTTTCACTGTGTTCATTTATGCTTTCGTTGTTTTATAATAAAAAAAAAAAAATTGTAAGGGTGAAATCATCTCCTTGGTTTTTCTTTGTTATTTAGTAGATAGAGTCGGATTATATTTAAAATACTTATAAAACCGCATCACTTGATGACGGTTAAATTAATCGATAAAAGATTTTCATGTTAGTTTTTTTTAAATTTATTTCATTTAATTAATAGATATTATTTACAAATCCGAACTCAAATCATTGGCGCTCAGCTAGAAAGAAATAACTTAGAATCACTACAATCCTGTCATCCGCCGCTGAGCGACATGATACGGTTTGTTTGTTTCGCTTACCTCGAATTAGCTCTAGGCTAGTCTTTTCGACAAGCTTTTGTAACCCTATTTTCTTCTAGTTCCTTCCTTTATCTTCAGAGATGGTCCTACGTCTTGTATTTTCACAACGTAAACCTTATCGTTTAATATTTTTGGCTTTCAAATTGTGTTTTCTTTCCCCTGTTATGGCGGTTTAGCTAGAATTTGTATCTTTTTATTCTCATTTACTTACAGTTAGTTCCTTATACTTAAAACGGTATTAGATTTTCGTTTAATTTCTTTCAATTTTAGTAAATTCCTTCAATTCCCATGTTTTGACAGTTGACAGTTTTCTTTTTAAAGCTAGGACTGTTTGTTTTGGACATGCCGGCATTATCGATTTCCACCCAGCGATAGATGTGTTCGATTTGTGTGATTGATCGTCTATTCAGATCATTTTATTCTGTGTTTACATCTTTTCGCCGTTAGAGGGCACCTCCATGTCTGTATTCTTATTTTATTTATCTGTCTTCTGATTGGTTGTGTGACGTATTTCCTTCCTTCCGGCTTGCTGGCCATTGTTGGTTGTTGTTTAGACGCGCTCTTACGAGTACATCTTCCTATCTTTGGAAATTTTTTGGATATTTTCACACATCTGTAGATTTTATTGGAAGATTGCTTGAAATAACCATTGGCCGTATCTTCGCTTGTGTTTGGTGTGGAATTTTCGTGAATATCACGGCAGATGGGTCCGATAAATTCGGGATATAATTTGAGAACCACGCGTCCCAACGCCATATCTGTTTCTTTCTTCTCTTCGTTGTAAAACCTCGTTATTTAGCGGTAAGCAGATCTTGTTTTTTTTCATTTAAATTTTTAGAGGTCTTTATAACCCCCCTTATTTTTGAATTCTGGAATTTTACCTTCGTTTTATGTGAGAATTTGAACACCCACGTGCGGCTGAGGACTTCTGCGACTCTTTAAGTCCTTCGGAGAACCCTACGTTCTTTGAAATTTACCCGGACCATCTGGCTTCGGTTATTACCAAGTCGGACCAGAGGCTACGATCTGTCAGTCCCAATAGGAGAGGATCTCCATGCCCCGTAACAGCTGAACAGGGGAAAAGCTAAGTGCACGTTCTCTTTCCTTTGTTATTTTTGTAACTTTTCCGCGATTATAATAGGAAATCACCCCCGATCATTTAGTTTTTTTTTGTATTTGATGTAGTAAAGTAAATTTTATATGTTGTACCTAGAATCGAAGGGTGCTACCTAACGTTAATTTAGTAAAATAGTTTAATCTCAATTAGGATATTCATTTACTTCTTTGTTCCCTTTAATCGCTTAATTTGAATCAATTGTCAAACACCATCCGATTGAATATCGGCTTGCCCTATACAGGGTGTCTATTCACCTTTTCACCATTCAAATATTTAATTCTATTTTTGTGTTTTTGTAACCGTAACATTTCAATCAATTTATAATTTAAGAAATTTTGTTTGTACAAGTCCATGTGAGCGGTTCGCGTTGGCCATAGCGTTCGGCATTCATGTCCTATCTTAGGACAACCTGTCATTTTTTTTACCGCATTTAATGTCAATTCGTCAACAACATTGCTCTTTTTGAGCATTATTTCTTTTATTTGTCAATCTGGCAATAACCTTTATTTGTTTATTTATATGTCAAGATTTCGCATTAAAAATTATATTGCTTGTCAGTAAACTTATTCTTTATTTCTTTGTGTGTAAATTTTTGCAACCTGCTTTACCCCGGACGTTTATTTAACACCGTGAATTTCTACTTATCTTGGGGACATGACAGGGCAAGTAATCCTAAGCAGGTGGCGTCGAAATTTTTATCCATCTTGGATTTGTGTTTGTATCAACCCACTCCCTCGCCGACGAGCCGGCTGGCACCCTGCACGATTGCCGAATATCAACCCACTTATTCGAAGGTTTGTAAAGCGGAAGTGCATCACCTTTTCTGTTTTTATTTTGAATATTTGCTTCGCGATTTTTCATGGTACTCGATCGTCACTTTCGGTGCCGGAAATTGAGGTAACAGACATAATCCCTGCACTATTTCAATCTGGCAATCAATAGCGTACCATTTCACCTTGAGTATTCGTTTCATTCATTCTCTCGTTTCGCGCTGCAGTATTCATTCATCATTAAAAGTTCATCAATTCATATTCCTAAGAATTTTATTACTCTTTATTATTGTAGCTAAATAAAGATTTAAATAAAAAAAAATTGATTTATTTTTTATTATTCATAAATTCACATTTCTTATTCATTTAAAAAAAAGTCCTTCTTTCTTCTTGGTTAGTAGTTCGTTATACTCGTTATTTTATTTTGTTTTAATAAACTTTTTGATAAATTCGTATAATTTATCTACGTTTTATATTCAGTATATTGCTTGGAACAAAAGTATAGCAACCCTCTATCGTATTCCAATAAAACAGTTACTTAAATTAAAGGTGTAAGCACGAAACAAGCAGATTGCGGTGAAAACTGCGTCTTAAAAACGTTGTACCCGTCCCATATTTCCTTTCGAAATGGAAACTGCGCAGTTTTCTCGGCAGTCACGTGGCACTTACTACGCCTGGAGTCGCTAGGTCACGTGGAATCGTGTATCGATCCTCCTCCGTAAGGTCTACACACCACGTGGCTCTGTACTGCTGGCGGAGTTGTGCTTGAAAAAAGGGGAAGAAGCGGGTGTGTTGGGGTGAGAACAATCTGGGTCATAGACGGGAAAGCCGAATCTCTTCTGCCGATGGTTATTCAGGTCAGACAAGATAAATCGATATATGTATACTGCGTTTCAAATAGTACATATAGTACAGTTGAAATACACGTTATAATATCTGTAATAAATGGCTAAACTAGGATTTTCAATGCATACAATACGAGAATTGTAATTATTAAAAATGATATATATACAGGGTGTATCAAATAAAAAAAGTAAATTTTGTTAACTACACGACATATAAAGCACAAACCCACCGAAACCGGATTTCATCATTAAAGAATAAAAAAAAAAGTAAAATTTAGAGCCAAAAATTCTTTAGTCCGGGCCTGATGCAAGGAAACGTCATGTTAAGCACCCGCTAAACGTGGTATTATGTATAAATACATTGCACTCATTTAGTATTATTCTTAATGGTAAGCCGTAAGTTCATTTAACGTCATTTTGAATAAATAAATGCTCTTGTAAAAATAGCAAAACTGAGGCATTTTAAATTTCTTCTTTTTATAAAATAAACATTCCTTATTTGTTAAGAGCATTCTACGTAAGTCTACAAAGTATTATTTTTAATATCCTGATAAGACGTTCGAGTTTCACCGGATATGCGACTTGAGTAGTAATAAAAAACGTAAATATTTTTTCTTTTGCTTTGTCGAATCGAGAGTTAGTTGTTAATAAACGGTACCACATGAATCTGAGTTATTTCTTTTGGATTTATTTAATCAAATAACGCAAAATGAATTGAATCGAATTACACAGAAATAAATCAAGATACAGAAAAATTTGCAAACACGCCTTTTTACTATGATATCGCGCGAAAATGAATCTATACAATCCCGCGCTTTTGTCGATGCATCAAGCTTCGATTTTCTTTATATGAAATCATGATGGTCCTGAAAAGGATCGTTTTTTTTCGAGACGGGAAGAATTTAAATAAAATGTTCGAAGTGGTTTGCACTCCAAGCGGCGATCCACACAAAATTAACAGCGGTAATAGCTGAATGATAGTGGTATGTAGGGGTATACTCGGGACAGCGTTTAAGTTGGGCACAGGTGCGGCTCTAGCCCACGGCATTTATAAAATATTCTTTTTCTCGTTAATGCTTACAGATAGGCCCCCTGTGCATTAAAACTTTTTGATTGTATGATTACAGCTGCTACATATTATTATATTTACCTCTACACCTGATACACCCTGTATATACATGTACTGAAATTAGAGTTCAATAAAAATAAAATAATGCCAGTCCATGCATATTAGAATCATGTGATTGGGTGATCTAAGACACAGAAAGTAAAACCTTTTTTCGTATATTGCATAATAATCAGCGTTAAAAATCCTAATACTTTGCTAATTTAACCTACTTTCTTTCTAAAATCAATAATAACAGAAATATGGCAATGGCGCGCACTTAATTTGAATCAGCCTCTATATTTAACATTTTTCAACACCTCTGTATATCTATAAGTATCAGCATCATGTTTGTTTGCTGCGTTCACCGGATAATGTATGGCGTCAATGGAATAACTCTGTCCGGTTTGTGTATTTGTAATTTGTACGTGTGTATGTGTAAGTCACAGTCAGATGTGCATATTTCCCGCGATACTGAGAATTGTTTGCTCCCAAGTGCGTCCGCTCGGATACTGACTTACTGCCGTTGCCTTTGTGTATATAGTTGTTTGTTTCTTTGTTCCACTGGCCGTTTATTTACGACAAACAAATAAGAGGTAAGAAGTGGAGAAACGGCATGAGTGGGCGCGCAAAAAAGCAACTGAAATTTTGCGAATCTTCTTTAAGATATTCATAAATGTATGGTGCATGTATGTATGATTGAAAATCCAAAAGTGTTTGTCCTCAAAATGAATGAATGAGAGTGGTGATAGGTAAAGTTTGAGCTTGTCAATTTCCGATACTTAAACTGCTTTCGTGAATCCAGTAGCATTGAAAATTATTAAAGAAATATCCACGATTAACAGAAGCACGATTTTTTAATGAATGGGTAAATTATTAGAGATGCACATTTTGATTAATCCCGTATCTACACCAATTTAAAATATTGAAATCACAATCAAATTTCTATCTTTTGCTAGGAACCTTTTCGTATGCATGTCTATAATTGCGACAATTTTTATACTGTTGCTGTGACACGAATAATTAATAGGAGACGAATAAACTCCACTCACAAGCGAAGTCACTAAACTGATCATCTCCGATTTTGATACAATTTTGCAGTGAAAAATAATCCACGCGTATTTTTTTTTTTTTTTTTTTAGCTGCTGATATTCACTTGTAGGGGAGATACAGACTCCTAAAGTTACACCTCTGAAACACATCTTGTACGATATATTTGAAACTAGAAAAGATATCGATATGAACTAGAAAGGAAAATGTTTTTCTAGAAAATTCGGACATTTAATTTTAATAAAAAGATCAGTGATGTGTGATATGGGGGTTGTAATAGGTTAAAATAAGAACAAATTTTAATTGCAGCGTTAAAACCATTCACACATCTCGACCAGAAGAACATTTGCTCGATCACTATGTCATTAATAAAAAGTAAAAACAGTTACAGTAATTTTTTATTCCTTCAAAATTATCGGCGAAAAAAATTGCAGCCTTTAACCATGTACCCTAATCTCGTAATAATCGGTTCAGGAGGCAACTTAACACCGGGAAGTTGCTCCTTATAAAATTGGATTCGTAAAGGTGCTTTTAAAAATACTTTTTTTTGACATTGCTAATTAAATCATTAATCAAAGGGAATTGATTCCTAATGTCTTCGGCTACACGATTGAACCCATGAGCTAAACAAGAGGTATGAATAATGTTACTATAAAAAAATTTTAAATTTTGCCCGGCTTTATCATGTATGGTGCAGTGTCGGACACATAGTAAATTTTTCACAAGGTAAACTTCCGAGTAAAAAGAAAATTGATAAACCTTCTGACGTATTGGGCAATTGTCACATTATTTGTTTTTTGAAGTGCTTTACAATAAATTAAATATGATTTACCTACAATAACTTCATGAAGAATTCCTATTAACAAATGGGCAATATAACGGCCACACTTATCCGTACTTTCACCTACCACGATATAAATAAAGTTATTCCCCACCAATTGTTGAATTTCTGCTATTGTTTGCTGGTAACAAGATTGACATAATTTTTTCGTAAGGTATTTCGTCAGGTATTATTATGTTTGCAAATATTTTTTACAGAAATGATTTCAAATTAACATTCTTTAATCTTGCTAATGGTATGTTAGACGAAATTAATGCGTTACACAGATCCGTATTATATTCTGCTTGTTCTGAGTTTCGTGAAGTTGATGCTACACATTGACGTATAGATTGCTGCACACATGCGGATCGCTTTAGTTTTTCACATTTTCCAATATGTGATGGAGTTTTAGCGTGTTGATCAATCAGGTATTTTCTCTCAGAAGACTCCTACAACAACAATTGTCATTTTATATCAAAAGTTAAAGAATTTAAAAACAATTGTATAAAGCTTTTAATAAAATTAAACTTACCAGTTTACTGCAGGCTCGACAAACATATTTTGTCGCCATCCTTTACCAGTTCAGGATATGGCTTACTCCATAAAGAAATTTTGTTCGCTATACTCATTGTATGTACGCACAGTATTTTAAAACGTTAACACAATTACATGCTGTTTTGCTCAAAGATATTCATGAATGAATAGTTTATTTGGGAATTAATAATAATAAAACGTATTTACCACATCCCTTCTGCTAGGCGAAATTAAACACATGCAGTTCTTGGAAAAAAGTATTAGAGAGAAACCCATGTAAAAGATTTATCGTTCTGAGAATTGTCGGTTGTCGATCTATATTAGGAATTACTAGGAATTTTTACTAATAGAAAAGATAAGAAAAAGCTTAAATATGCAATATATGCAACTTTTGTAAAAATATGCATAGAAATGCCTAAATATGCAATATATGCATTCACTAATTAGCGCTAATTAACTTCAATTAGTGTAATACGTTTAAAATATATGCACCTTGCATATAATCCGGTCTCTACTAATGACATATGATAGAGGTAAATATCATTTGCTTCAATGCAAACTTCTTACAGTGGACGGACTGCCAATATTAATATGAACATCCCAAAAACTATAATGTGGGAAAACCAGGATTCAACCTTATTCGATCGCACTGTATATTTTCCTAATATCCATTCGTTTTACAACTTCTCGTCTTTGTAAATAAAGCGACAAAAAGCACTCTTCCAACCGTATACTTTTCTCCGGCGTTTAGCCACTAGCCGGCCTGTACATCACAGATACATATATAACAACGTGCATAATATACGAGATATTTTGGGCAGTCGAACGAACACAGCGGCGAGTGAGTCAATGTCTGCAAATGCAACGATCGTTCTCGACCGACAGCGGTTTTTGGCAAGGCACGAATGGAGAGGCGAAAAATAAATCCCGTGTGATTGCGAGCGGACGCCAGGCCCATACAACTCGATCGGTACACAGTCGAAAAGATGAATGAAAATCTTAGAGGCTGCACCGAGTCGAGAGAGAGGATAATTAGTCAAATTTGACACGGTGTTTAAAGCAGTGCCCCATCTGGTAGATAAGTCGGTGGGATTAAATTTTCAATGGGTATTTTTAAGTGGGTTAAAGTGGTAGTGGTAAAGGAATCTGATAAAGATGTTATTAGACTAAAAAAAAAAAACCGATAGGATCATTTATGTAGAATGAACCCAAAATGAAAAGTACATATGTTTCATCGTAATGCTGACGTAGAATAGAGGAACTAAAGTCATCCAGTGGGTGGGGGTGAATTTTTTTAATTAAATACTTCTGTCAAAGTGACAGGAACACCCACCCCTACAACTAGTATAATAGGCTCTTCCAACGATTCCAGCGTTCAAAACAGATATGGCAACAAATGTAGAGTGAACCCAAAATGAAAAGTAATATGTCATCATATCATAAATTACAAACCATCGAACTAACGAAGAGGTTATTGTGTTCGTATAGTGAATAATTTTATGAAAATTGCAAGTGGAATAAACAACATATTATGTTGGACATCATGGTTGGTTTTAAATGAATGTGTTTCCGCCTTAACTCTGTAATCTCAGGGTCTCTTTTGCCTCCGGCAATGCTTAATTGTTAGAGTAAATGTAACTAAGATTTAAAGAAAAAACAACAAAACAATGTAAACTTTATTTAATCCGTATCCCTGAATCGGGGTAAAAAAGGTAAATAAACGCTTTTGGAAAATGAAGTTGTTGTATATTTTAAATTTGGCGCCTACATGTATTAAACTGAACAACGACCGCGCTTTGGCGGAAAGAGTAGAGAATAATGGTGGAATAAAACGTGAAGCAAGTACACTGTAAAAAAAAGTTGCAGTAAAATTACATGTAAAATCGTTGGTAACAAAGTTGCCTACAATTTTACAGGTAAATTTGCTTCATAAGGTAAAATTTCTACCTAATCTAGTAAATTTCACATGCTGATGTGTTTTTCAAAGATTGTACTGTAAAATTCGTATGTAATATTTATATGAACTCTATATTTACCGAACACTGAAGTAATTTTCATATGTATTTTTTATAAAGAGAGCAAGCAACTTACCTAATTCTTTTATAGCACCCTAATAGTCATACTGAATCGCTCAACCAGGGATCAAGAATGAACACGCTTACGCGAAACCTACAATGTTTTGACGTACATATATCATTGAGCCAATAATAAGTTCGACAAACGAATAGAATTACCTACGCGCACTGATAAATAATCCAATAACCAATCACATTGCGGCTATGAATTTCGTATTTTCCATGATATCTATAGTTTTTATCCGAAAAATTTAAGTAAAAACAAATAAATATCAAGATCTCATATTTTTACAGCAAAATTAAAGTTCATTAGTAAAATTACTTTAAAATGCACTAAAATACCCCAAAAATGTCAATTTTCCCACTTTTAAGTAAAATTTTGAGAGTAAATACAAAATGGGTTTTCCTGTATTCCTTTTGATTTTTTGTTACATCTTAAACTTACATGAAAAAGCTATAAATTTTACCGAAATTCTTTTTCCATGTTAAATATCCTAGAAAAAACATGTAAAACAAAATTTACATGATTTATTGTGGTAAATTCACAACGTTGTACTGTACATGTAATATTCCTGATTTACCATGGCAAAATTACTGTAATTTTTTACAGTGTACGATCGGTCGTTTTATTTTAGTGTTTTGTTAGAAGAGAATTACCTCGGCATCCATTTTAACAACAAAGTTATGTTTATAAAATGGAATTACTTAAATGGAAATGAAAAACGAAAACCTTTTTATAAATAACTATTAAAATTAATTAAGTTGCAAACCTACAGTACCACTAAATTAGATTCCTGTTAAATTCGTTTGTAATTCAAAGTACTAGATGGCGCTGTTTAATTCGCAATACTAAAAAAGCTTTAATTAAAAAAAAAACTTTCTAAGAATCACTGATAATTAACGAAATTAATTAAATGAAAATTAGAATTGATGTGAAATGGAATTTCATTTATCAAAAACTTGTTCTCCAGGTAAAAATACCCCTTTTTGGTATAATTCTTACATTAAATTTCCCAATTTTTAGATCTGTCAAAAGGGGTTTTGAATTGCAAATTTTGATTAAAAAAAAAGATTATAAACTACAAAATATCTTTGAAAACGGGTTCTTGAGTGCCTTTTTATATGGCTTCATGTACTGTGAAAATTGTTATTCTTTCAATTTGTGAGTAATGGCGCTTCCCTATACTGACATCAATTTTTTTTTTGATTTTCTCCCTTTTACAGGAACTTTTACAAGCAATTGATGTTAGATTAGATTAGATTAGGATTGGGCTGGCCTATGGACTTGTTTCACCGCGACCTTTTCAGGTCTATTGTGATCCCCTTTTTCCTAGAGGACGCTCTCTAATTTTGCCCTCTTAATTAGGCCTATCATCTTTGAGAGCGGCTTCTTCATGTAGCTACCAGCTGTGGGGTGCAAGCAATTGATGTTACATTCTTTGTAGGTACATGGATATCTCATTATCTAATACTCACATCTGAAGATGTTTAATGCGTTATTAACCAAAATTCCTTCTCCAAGTACTTCGTACTTTGAAAGACGATGTCTATAAAACTGAACTGTCAATTAACATGGAATCTATTTAAAAGTGAGTAAATTTAATTTCTAATTACTTGAATGAATAGTGCCTGATTAAGTTATTGAATCTTTTGAAAGATTTAATTTCTTGGTGGTCACTTTGACTAGATGGGATTTTTACGTGGTGATTGTGAATTATCTGTGTGACGTTGGAATATGTGTGTTCGGACTACTCTGTTCGACTTTGAACTTGTCGTTTTCCAGAGCGAATCATAGCTGGCTCTCCCTATGAATCGATCTGTCCGGTGTTTCGTTTGTGTGTGTTCGTGTTTTGTGAGGTGTATCTGTAAGTTATTTTGCAACGGACTGAGTTGATGGTTTTATTGAGTCAGTACAATATATTGGCCCATATTCATATTATTAATAAAATTATTTATTAAATATATGAGAATATAGTTACCATAACAAAAAATATTAACCATGGACTAATTAGTACGTACAATGATTTGTTATGATAATGAAAACGAATTTATTTCACTAATAGATCTTGTTATTACTTAATCAAAAATTGTAAATAATATTTCATCATGACAATGATACATTTCTTTCTGTCGATGAAAATTCACTGAATCAATGTATACAGGGTGTATCAAATAAAAAAGTAAATTTTTCTTGGGTGTTAACTACACGACATATAAAGCACAAACCCACCGAAACCGGATTTCATCATTAAAGAGTAAAAAAAAAAGTAAAATTTAGAGCAAAAAATTCTTTAGTCCGGGCCTGATGCAAGGAAACGTCATGTTAAGCACCCGCTAAACGTGGTATTATGTATAAATACATTGCACTCATTTAGTATTATTCTTAATGGTATGCCGTAAGTTCATTTAACGTCATTCTGAATAAATAAAGGCCCTTGTAAAAATAGCAAAATTGAGGCATTTTAAATTTCTTCTTTTTATAAAATAAACATTCTTTTTGTTAAGAGCATTCTACGTAAGTCTGCAAGTATTATTTTTAATATCCTGATAAGACGTTCGAGTTTCACCGGATATGCGACTTCAATAGTTACAAAAAACGTAAATATTTTTCTTTTGCTTTGTCGAATCGAGAGTTAGTTGTTAATAAACGGTACCACATGAATCTGAGTTATTTCTTTTAGATTTATTTAATCATATAACGCAAAATGAATTGAATCGAATTACACAGAAATAAATGTAGATACAGAAAATTTGCAAACACGCCTTTTTACTATGATATCGCGCGAAAATGAAGCTATACATTCCCGCGCTTTTGCCGATGCATCAAGCTTGGATTTTCTTTATATGAAATCATGATGGTCCTGAAAAGGATCGTTTTTTTTCGAGACGAAGAATAAATAAAATTTCTAAATGGCTTGCACTCCAAGCGGCGATCCACACAAAACTAACAGCAGTAATGGCTGAATGATAGTGGTATGTGGGTGTATACTCGGGACAGCATTTAGGTTGGACACAGGGGCGGCTTTAGCCCACGGCATTTATAAAATATTTTTTTTCTCGTTAATGCTTACAGATAGGCCGCCTGTGCATTAAGACTTTTTGATTGTATATGATTACAGCTGCTACATATTATTATATTTGCCTCTATATCTGATACACCCTGTATAGATTATTGATATCACCTCCAGTATTACAAAAAAAAAACAATCATTTGAATAATTTTACAGACAGTATAGCTCCTTATAACAGCATTATTCGACGTGACAACAGATTTACGTCAGGACTTTTCAAGACTTGGCGCGCGTCGTGGTAGGGAAAACTGAGAGATCCAACAGAGGCAGAACGCTTTCGCAGAGAAAGACGACAAGCGCGCAGATACTCCACGCGTATTATTGTTATGGCGCTGTTGTATATAGATTTGGTTAAATTTGCGTAAGCCCCAGACTTGTTCGAATCTATCGTAACACAAAGTAACGCTCTACGCTTTTTTATTTTGGCGGGATCCGAACTAGAAATAGCCCTCACGGTCAGAAGGATTTTCAGATTCTGACGTGTGCGCGGGGGTCTCGGCCTTCCATCAAGACACACGTGAAAACTGTCCGCTTTGCATTGTGTATATATGCAATGTATGTATGTACACTTCTCACAGGAAAAATCGGGACACCAGCAATTCAGAATTTTAAAATTTCTTGATTGTAAATGCAACTTTGGGAGGACGTATTCACTTATCATAGCCATAAATCACTTATTATGTATATTACTGCGATCAAAGGTAACGACTAGAAATTTAAATAGAAAATAAATATATAGAGAGAAAAAGTTTATGTATAGAATAAACAAATCGGAGTTTCGTGGCGGCGTTTCCTTTAGAAATACCAATGAAAAAAATACATAACAACAAAAAGAACTCTTGAATAGACGGCTTCATTTAGAAATATTATGTATTTAACTGTTTGATGTTATGTAGAGATAATTCTTTTTTAAGAAACATGTGGTGATGGGAATTTATTATTTAAAATTATGTTACTCCTTAGTGCTGCTTTGATATTAGTTACTTACTTGGATTGTTGCTCGCGAGTATTAGTTTAGCAATAATGAGATATGTCAGTCAGCCTCTCAGTTTTGGGATAATGTAATTTTCACAGATTTATTGACAACTATTGACACTATTATTGATGTTTAATTGTTAATTGTTGTTTAATATTCTTAAATATTGCATTATTATAAAGTTTTCTTCTATCTATAAAAAATTCCAAAACCAGGTTTAAGATTATTTATAAAATTCATAATAAAGCAATTAAGTTGCAAAGAAATTATTTATTTTATGAACCTCCGTTTATTGTATTTTTAGGAAATATATCTTAGCTATCGCCTGTGTAATCTGACGTCGTGATCTATTTTCTGAAATATGGCCAACACTGGGTCTCTTTACAAACTGTCTTTATGTAGCACAGGTTTATTAAACAATTATTTAAATATTATTGGATTTATAATACATAACAAACATTGTAAGAAAGCATATTGTTCGTCAATCTCAGTTAGTGCTAAAATATTTATTGTTGAATTTGATGATACATTTAATACTTTTTCGTTGCTACTGCCTGAAGCTGTGTTACAGACCAAAAGTGTTAGCTATATTTCAATAAAATAGAACGACATTGGATTACACAAGCGATAGTTAAGATATATTTCTTGAAAATACAATAAACGGAGGATTAATAAAATAAATAATTTCTTTGTGAAATTAATTGCTTTAAAAATTTTGTAAACAATCTTAAACTGTTTTTGGTAATTTTTTAATACATAGAAAAATTTTTGTAGTAATACAATATTTAAGAATACTAAACAACAACAATAATGAATACATCAATAATAGTATAATTAATCAATGTGAAAATCACATTGTTTAAAAACTCAGAAGGCTGATTGACATATTGTCTATTGCTAAAGTATTACACGCGGGCATAAATCAAACTAAGCAACTAATATCATAGCAATAGGTAATATAATTTTAAAATCCCATCGCCATATGTTTTCTTAAAAAAAGAATTATCTCTTCATAACATCAAACAAGTTAAATACATACATGTGTATTTTTAAATGGTGCCGTCTACTCAAGAGGCTTTTTAGTTGTTATGTATTTTTTTTTGCATTCATATTTCCGTAATCGGTATTTCTAAGGAAACACCGCCACCGAAATTCCAATGTGTTTATTTAATGTATAAAGCTTTTTCTCTATATATATTTATATTTCTGTTTAAATTTTTAGTCTTTACCTCTGATCGCAATAATACACACAAAAAAGTGATTTATGGCTTTGATAAGTGCATATATCCTCTGAAAGCTGCATTTACACCCAAGAAATCTTAAAATTCACGATTGCTGGTGTCCCGATTTTTCCTGTGAGAAGTGTACGTATTTATTACTCCCGCGTTATGCATCGCGAATGCGGAACACCGCTTCCCTTTGAATGCACGAAACGTGCCGATGCCAGTTTCTCAATAACGGCGAGAGATTTTTAACCGGCTTAAAGTGCAACGCCAAGGTAGTTATTATGTGCAATAATCGTAAAATCTTATTGCCTGGTAAGGGGACAAGCTGTTGTAGTAAGCTGCGGCCTTTCTTATTGACATTTAATCGAAGGCGCACAATCTCTATTATGACAGGAATGCATATTTATCCATTTATAGTCGTAGATCCGCAGGGCCGGCTCTAGTGTTTTATTTTTTTTTTTTAAACAAACTCAGAAAATGCCCACCTAAATTAAGATATTAAATGCATTAATTATCATTCATATTAACCTCCAAATTGAGAAATCAATATTGTTGCTGCAAATTCATACATTACCCGAAACAGTTAATTTTACAATAAATTAATTATACATGGTGTTTTGGAGATTTTAAGAGCAATGTAGTACGACGAAAATACGTTAAAAGCCATAATAAACATTGTTCACAAATAACCGTTTACGAGATAACAGCGAGTGTTCCTAGTAGTACATGGATATACATAACCAGTAAACAGGGCTTATGACTATTTTTATTGACCAGTTTAATTGACGTTGTGCAATTTTAGCAATTACAAGGTTGCGTATATTCTAATCTGATATGAGCGTATATGTGTTGATGTACGGTCGTGTTAATGGGGATTCTTTACAAGCACGTGTCTCGATGGGAAAGTTTCCTGTCGCCAACTGCCTTCGCATGTGTGTTTCAACGACTAAGAGAAACTGGTTCTTTGAGAAGCGGTTCTTCTGATACTGGACGCAGAGAAATTAGCATTTACTACACATATAGAAGATCGAATTTTGATATTATTGATGAAAATCCCGAAACTAGTGTTAGAAGAATTTCGACTCAAGTGGTTTACAGCAGCAATCTTGTTGGAGAACTCTTCATGAGCAACTCCTATACCCCTAGCATATGCAACGTACAAGCCCTTACTGCTCCGGATTACAAGCGAGAAGGCTTTCTGTGAGTGTTTTTGCGAAACAGCTGCTGATCGCCAGATTTCGCTGATTAACATCCTTTTCACTGATGAAGCTGGTTTTACTAAAAATGGAATATTTAATTTCCACAAACAATCACGTTGGTGTGACGAGAATCCTCATGCTACCGTTGAAGCCAGGCACCAGCAACGTTCTCTCTAAACATCTGTTTAGCATGGTAGGGGAACGGTTGTTAGACCGATGTTTGCCACAACGCTTAACAGGTTCTGCATACCTCGAGTTCTTGGAAAATACTTTACCTGAACTTTTGGAAGATTACCTATAAATCTAAGACTGAACCTCTGTTTATGCAAGATGGAGCTCCACCGCACTTTACGCGTGCTGTTAGGGAACATCTAACAATGAATTCCTGGGAGATGGATAGGCGAGCAGGTCCCATTGCTTGGCCTCCAAGGTCTCCCGATCTAAACCCGTTGGACTTTAGTATCTGGGTTATTGAAAAGTTTAGTGTACGCCACACCGGTAAACGATCTTCTAGAGTTGCGCCAACGAATAGAACACTGTTGCCAGATAATACGAGAAAAACCCTTGTTTTTGAAAGAGTGCGCGCTTCCTTTGAAAGCAGATGTAGATCCTGTGTCATTTTGAACATCTTCTTTAGTTATAATCTATTTTAGGTTAAAATGCAATAACATTTTAATAAAAACCGCTAAAGCAAACTTATTCCGCAATTGCAATAAAATCGCTGTTATCTCGTAAACAATTAATTTTTGGACATATGTTTATTATGACTTTTAACCTTATTTTCGATCGTACTACATGCCCTTAAAATCTTTAAACGATGTTTCAAAACACCCTGTATAATATATATATAAATAAATCCCTAATCTACCTGTATTGTTTGTGCAGTTTATATACATTTATATTAAAATTTTAATAGGTTTCAAATCTTTAATCGTCTTACCTCTTAGGTCCATTTGCATATTATTTAAATTCCACAATTTAGTTAGTTTTATACATTTCAATAATCCTGTGTTTATGAACCACTATTCATAATTCGTTTAATAGCCCTCGTTTATAAACAAGCTCTTTTACTCTTCTGTTAAACCCTTATTTTATGATTTATTGTATACATTAGTTCTCAATTCTTAATCCTAAGGTAATTAAAAAATTTTCCACTTTTATGTAAACATACTTATCTTTAAACCATCTATTGTTCATTACTCATTCATTGTGTGGCCTAGGTATAATCTTTATTGTTGACAAGACAGGCTGCTTGGTGAAGTAAAGAGCTGAACACTCTCAGAAGAGAAACACGCCAGTTATTTAACAGGGCGAAAAAACGGGAAACTGGGAAGCTTATACGGCTAAACTAGATACCTATAACAAAAGAATTAAAGAATCAAAGAAGAAGGCCTGGAAAAATGTCTGTGAGGACATAGAAGGTGTTCCTGACATGGTCAGAATTTACAGGCTTCTGAAGGACTCTTCTAATACACTGAGGTCCATTCAGCTGCCGGACGGGAGGTTCACAACCACTGCGGAGGAGACTCTTCTCAGCGTGCACTTTCCCGGCTCGGACAGGGTGGACTTCGGTAAAACAGACCAATCAGACGCAGTGAGGAAGGCGTCTATGGAAAATTGAGAAAATCAAACGATATTTTCAAACCTCATCTTGTTCCGTTGGGCACGTTGCAGTCGTTTGAATCGTATAAAATCTCCGGGACCAGATGGTGTCTGTTTCCAACATTGCTACAGGAGGCAATTGGAGACATCATGAGGAGCCTCTTGGAGATATTTAGAGCTAGCCACGCGTTGGGCTACATGCCCAAGGTTTGGGGAGATGCCAGGGTTGTGTTCATTCCGAAACCTGGAAAGGACACATACTACCATCCCAAAATCATTCAGACCAATCAGTCCCACATCTTTTATGCTGAAGACTATGGAAAAATTATACACCTAAACATTACAGAAGGAGCACTTGCTAGATATCCTCTGCATCATCTGCAATGGGCATACCAAAGGGACAAATCAGGAGAGGCCGCCCTGCATAGTTTGGTGGAAGAACTCGAAAGGAGTCTACATCAAAAGGAAGTTGCCCTTGCAGTATTTCTAGACATCGAGGGCGCCTTTAATAACACATCAACGCCCTCTCGATCAACTGATCTTTAATGGACCGGAACATTGACCACACGACTAGCAGATGGGTTGACTGCATGCTAAGAGGCAGAATGGTCTATGCTAAGATGCTAGATAAAAATATTGCCATGAGGACCACTAAAGGGTGTCCTCAAGGGGGAGTACTATCACCACTGCTGTGGAGCTTCGTCGTGGATGATCTCGTCAGATCATTAAACGACAAAGAAATATGGACGCAGGGGTACGCTGATGACATTGTTATTGTAGCTAAAGCGAAGTCTAGAAATAATATTTTTGTGAGTATTCCAGACTACATGACAAAATTTTGGAAAAGTTACCCACATTTCGAAATTTCACAATGAATATTCCAGGTTACATGAAAAACCCTTCGAAAAGTTACTTATAGTTAGGGTTTTAGTGGCACAAAATTGCCCAAAAATCGTACCGGAATTTCAACATTTTTTTTTTTAGTGTGTCCATGCTTGTATTGACAAATTTCGTGCAACTATAAGGCAGTAACTCCAGGTTTACGAGTTACTGTGGTGCACCTAAAAAATCAATTTTCAAAGCTTTCTCAAGAAGTTCAGTTGTCAGTGGGAACATGCCAGACCGTTTAAAAAAAAGGACTTTGAGTTATTTCCGTATAAAATTCAGGTATAGTTCATGAAATCACGCAGGTATAAGATTTAATATTATAATAGCGTTCAGAAGCCGTGATAAATCAGTAATGAATGGCAATCATACATCGTCGTCAACAATCTAAAACAACAAATAGGTTGAAAAAGTTTTGGCAAGTTAAGCGGGATATCGGGAACTATTTCAGTCGACCGAAACAATGATTTAAAGTGTCTGATAATAATCGTTACAGGCATGTGACAATGCGTGGGATGCGTCGTCCATTCCTTAATGTGTGTAATGGATTGGAGGTATATTTGCCAATGTCACGGCAAATATGTTTGTCTCATTATACATATATACAGGGTGTATCAAATAAAAAAGTAAATTTTGCTTGGGTGTTAACTACACGACATATAAAGCACCAAAACCCGGCCGAACCGGATTTCATCATTAAAAAATAAAAAAAAAGTAAAATTTAGAGCCAAAAATTCTTTAGTCCGGGCCTGATGCAAGGAAACATCATGTTAAGCACCCGCTAAACGTGGTATTATGTATAAATACATTGCACTGATTCAGTATTATTCTTAATGGTATGCCGTAAGTTCATTTAACGTCATTCTGAGTAAAATAAAGGCCCTTGTAAAAATAGCAAAAACTGAGGCATTTTAAATTTCTTATTTTATAAAAATAAACATTCCTTATTTGTTAAGAGCCATTCTACGTAAGTCTACAAAGTATTATTAATATCCTGATAAGACGTTCGAGTTTCACCGGATATGCGACTTCAGTAGTTACAAAAAACGTAAATATTTTTCTTTCGCTTTGTCGAATCGAAAGTTAGTTGTTAATAAACGGTCCCACATGATTCTGAGTTATTTCTTTTGGATTTATTTAATCATATAACGCAAAATGAATTGAATCGAATTACACCGAAATAAATGTAGATACAGAAAATTTGCAAACACGCCTTTTTACTATGATGTCGCGCGAAAATGACTCTATACATTCCCGCGCTTTTGCCGATGCATCAAGCTTCGATTTTATTTATATGAAATCATGATGGTCCTGAAAGGGATCGTTTTTTCGAGATGAGAAGAATTTGAATAAAATGTTCGAAGTGGCTTGGACTCCAAGCGGCGATCCACACAAAACTAACAGCAATAATGGCTGAATGATAGTGGTATGTGGGGGTATACTCGGAACAGCATTTAGGTTGGGCACAGGTGCGGCTCCAGCCCACGGCATTTACAAAATATTTTTTTTCTCGTTAATGGTTACAGATAGACCCCTTGTGCATTAAGACTTTTTGATCGTATGTGATAACAGCTGCTACATATTATTATAGTTACCTCTATACCTGATACACCCTGTATACATGTATTATTATTATTCTTAAATTAATTAGTTCCGATAAAATAAACCGCATAAATACTTGTTTTTCTTCAAGAATATTAACGATTAGAAACACGTACAAGCATTATCGTTATATAGATAATTAACAAGCAAATAAAACGTGCGAATAAATAGTCGATATGGCAAAAAGCATATATATGTACATAAACCCATGACACAAAACAGTAAATCCAATCTCTCTCGTAAATGCCTCTGTCTATTATTAAAGCGGCATAGAACAACTTATTCTATATGCACAGACCATAGAGAGGAAAAAAAAACCCGCTAAATAACCAGTGAGATTAACATCCGGATTCTATAAATAGACTGTGAAACAGACCAACCTCCGCCTGTATAGGCGCGCAAAACATGTAAATATAAACTTATGTCTGCGTATACAAGGATACCAAACGTGGTGTGACAAAGTCTATATTGGAAAACGAGTTGGAAATTTTGCAATTCCATTCAAAGAAATCGACTACGTAAAAGTGTTTGTTCGCTGTAATATATTGAGATATAGATGTCAAGTGATTTATTATACTGAATATTATCTTATACAGGGTGTAATAGAAATAGGATATAATATAGTAATAGGTTTATACACTGAGAGAAATGAAATGGTTATTTCAACATTTTTCGTAGTGTCACGAATTTGAGCATTGATTTAACCATGTTGCATTTAAGTGAATCATATGCACCTATTTGAAACAAACATATTTATATTGTTGCACACTTTAGAGTTAATTTAACAAGATTATAGTGTTCAGGCGTAACCAATATTTTATCTTGTTGGTTAATCCCAAAAATTGTCGATTGACATTTGAAAAGGTGTTCTTTAACATTTACTATCGTGTTTAACTCAATGAAATGTTGAAATATTTAATACTATTACATATAGGTGATCGCACATGCGTATAGTCAGTCAGTATCCAACCTCCGTAGCAATAAGACCTATGTTTGTAAGCTTCTGTAACATTAATATTGAATAATAAAAATAATCAAAACCCATCGCGGAGTATATATATAACATGGCGCAGTCAGAATAAACAACAAACAAAATACAAAAAAATTAATGAAAGGAAGAAAAAGTGCAACAAATTATAAAAAAAAGTCTCAGAAAGGAACAAAACAAAATGGAGAATATATCTCAACCCGAGAAGATAAAAACGGAGGGCGACCTAGCAAAAAATTGGGGGCAATTCAAAGAAGATTGGGAATTATATTCTACCGCGAGTGGTTGCAGTGAGAAAACAGCCGAAATACAAGCAGCGACGCCGTTACACTGTATAGGAAAGGAAGTTCGAGAAATTTTAAATAATATTGAAATTACACTAGAAAACACATCGATCGACAGCCGGATGCAGGAGCAAGACAGAAGACACGTTTCACCCAAAGGCCGCACAAGGATGGAAGATCATTTTGGAAAGAGGTGTCCAGCAAATTCAAATAAGATCGTTTGTAACAGATTCGAACAATTCTAGAACAGGTCGGTGTATACGTTGTAATTTTACGCATGCGCAAAACAGTTGTTCAGCTTATGGAAAAATATGTGATAAATGTAATCGTAAAAATCATGTTACCTCTAATTGTTTAAGTAAATCGATTAATATGATAAAAACCAATTCCGTTGAAAATAAGAATTATTTGGTGGGTAGTATTGCGAAATCGGTAAATGCTGATAACGAATTTTGGTTAAATGTTGTTATTAATGATTTAATTATGAAACGTTAAATTGTACTTTCCTTTCAAATGTATGAATAAAACCTTTATAATTTTTAGTTATGTTATTAAGCTAATATAAGTTTAGTATACATATAATGCCGCAAATGTTTTTCTTCTATTACCTACTATAGTCTTCCTAATTAGGCAATATATAGCTATGCGTTGCTATCAATGGACTAATTGCTGAATGTGCGGGCGGATTTTTAATTTCATCGATAGATCCATCGATTACAGTATATCTCTGTTTAATACATTAATGATACAGTAATCGACGGATCCATCGATGAAATTAAAAACTCGCCCGATCAGTAACGTGATTTTAAGCAAAATCGAAAATGGTTCCACTAACAAGAAATTCTTTTTCATATAACCACCTAAAGGTGTTGAATTACATGCAAATAGTCATTCGATGAATACTACAGGTAGCTTAAATGAAACAATATAAGTTTTGAATCAATATTTTATAGAAATGTATAACAAAATTATTAATCATTGAAATAACACTGTACCAGTGCTAAACCAATATTATAAAATGATAGAGACAATTATTACTTCGTAATAGTACAAGTAACTGTGTTGGGATAATGTTGTTGTATTATTAATTAGCAGGTAGAAATTGTTAATGGAAAATTAAGTACATGTTCAAAAAATCACGTGTAGTCTATTTCTTATAACATTTATTATTATTCAGTTAACTAACGCAATTTAACATTTTTTTACGTATTGCATTAACACTAAAATATCATTGCTCATATTGAAAAAGAAAAAAGTGTTCAATACACCATTTTATTAGTTAATACAACACTTTTTTTCTCTAGGTGTAATGTTAGGTTTAAGTGAAATAACCGTGAAAGAAGGCGCCAATGGACATCATGCTACTGTGCCATTCGCACATTTTAGATTTAGACAGAGATTTAGTTTCACAAAAAGGAAAGAATGTAATTTTAAGAATTTATTACTATAAGCTGTTCAGAAATATTTGCAATAAAATTAGAATAAAAAACGCATAAATTTGTGGATTTTTCTAATCTATTTTTCTATTTCCTCTAAAATATAAATTACCCCACACGTTTGAAAATTCAGGGCAACCGCTTTACAAGATGGCAGCTATATAGGCTTGAAGGAAATTGAAAACGGACTACATGTACTTACTTACAATAAAACCTGACAATGTATTAAATAAACTAGCATTGGAAGGAATAATATGACTAAGGTTATATTGTTATGCAAGAAAATTTTGTTTATAAATGTTTTATCATATCTGTCGATATACTAAAATGAGGTACATTATCAGATATATATTGGTGTACGAGTGGGCTAAAGTTGATAGAGGAAATAGATTTCTCATTTCTGGAATTTATTGAAAAATTAAATTATTTAATTATACAGGGTGTTTCCTAACCTGTTTAACAAAATAAATGAGGATATTGCTTAACAAATTATAAGACGAAAATCTGCTATAAATTTTTTATCGAATGTCGCTTCGTTTTCAAGATACAGGGTGTTATTTTTTTTTTTTTATTATTTCATAAATTAATGTCAAACGATATTCTAATGATATTTGTTAAATACAATAAGGGACTAGGGCACTTTACTTTGAGCCAATCTTAAACTTTACTAAATACCAATTAGTTCATTGGCGGAAATCTAGATAAAGAAGAGCGCCTTAATTTTACAAAATTCCGTAATACGGACCTGTTAAATAATCGAAATTCTTATCACATATAATGTAAAAATTAATTTTAAAGAAATTAGGCATTAATAGATATACCTATCGGCAGGTCAACCGCATGCACACGGTATATGCAGATAAATCTATTATTCTTTTCGGTATACGTTTAGATATAAGGAAAGGTGTGCATGGAAGGTACATACATGCATAAACATTCACAGATACAATATCCGGTTGTGAACAATAAAGTAGGTGTATGAGTAACCGTATATAAACGGTTTGATTCATTCATTAGGAGTACTGACAAGGACACCATCCCAACATGTCCTAAACGGTTCATTTTGCATTAGTAAACACTTGATGCAATACCGTAATAATTATACTATTGCAGGAAATGAAACAGGATTTAGGATTCTGACGAGGAAAGGCAGCGAAGCGTATCTCTGCGATTTTGATTGATGAAATTTGCTATAAAGGAATGTAGGACACCGAAAAATATTTGACATATTATATATATATATGTATATTTCACAGCGTCCTATTTTTAGTTTTAGGGGGTGTCATGAGGGCTCAAAATTCCCCCTAAAATCACATTTTATGCAATATTTCAGAAACGAGAAGCTATATCGAGATCGCGTAAAGATTAAATCGTTTCTTGTTAGCAGACGTGCATTTTATGTTGAAAAAAGAACAGTGGAGCACCCACGGCATGGTTAGAAGGTTAAAAATTACCGTTTTCAAATAGTAAATTCAATGTTTATTTTTTTTTTAATCTTTAAATTATGTACATGAACAAATAAAGGTTACGTGTTTTTGATTTTTTTTTTTTTAAGTGTTCATTTTAGGAAGTTATCGTCATTTCCATGTATGTACATCTACAGAAGACTATTCTCCTGCATATTTTTAGAATTAAATTTAATGTCTCATTGTATTTCAATTAAAAATCGTTTGTTATATTAAAATGTAAAAAAAAGTGAAATGATACGTCGAAAAAATTTCGTATCATCTCGTATATAAGTATAAATTACTTTTTCACGTCTTGGCAAATCAATGTGTTTATGACTGCCAATGCATGCAGCAACTGATTGATGGCGTCTAGGACAAGTTTGCAGTTTGCTTCAGAGAAAAGCTTTCTTTTGTTTTTCCCCTGTCGTTTTTTTTTTTTTTATTTTTGTTTTTTTTTTTAATTTTTCAATTCAACATCTTTTTTTTATATATTTTTGTTCTTTTAAATTCTTTTTTTAACTTTTTTCTATTTTTTCATCTTCTTTGGATGCGCACATTTTGAAAAAAAAAATAGTTTTTTTTTTCAGTTTTCATCTTTTTAAACCTTTTTTTTACATTTTAATTTTATCCATATTTTGACCTTTCGCACATGTTTTTTTCAAATTATGTACCCGTTTAATTTTTTTTGTTTTATAATATTAATAGTTTTTAGCATTTTCAATTTTTTACCTTTTTCACGGTTATTTTTCGTTTTTTTTTTTTTACTTTTTATCCCTTTTTCAATTTTTTTTATTTAAATATTTAATTCTTTTATCTCTTACATTTGCACGTTTTTCCATTTTTTTTTTCGTATTTTTTACATTTTAAATTTTACTTTTTCTTACAATTTTCTCTATTCCCTTTTCATCATTCTCTATTGTCTTCTGTTTCCTTTTAAACTTTTTTTTTACATTGTACATTTTTTCATATTTTTGCCTTTCACACATATTTTTTTTTAAATCTTGCACCTTTTATTTTTTTGTTTTCATTTTTTTTTATTATTCTGAATTGGATTTAATTTGTAAAATATAATTCAAAAAAAATATATACAAAATATTTTAGCTAAATCTCAGAGCAAGATTTAATATAGTATATACCATAACCATAATATTTTGAAGTTCCGTATTAAATCAGTATATTGAAATCAATTTTATACAACAAATAATTTATCCATAACAATTCCTATTTTTCAAATTCCCATTCCCTAAAAGATTACCCGGTGTGAAATTGGTAAATACGTTTCGTATTATGTCGACGACAGAAAAAGGCTATCCAGTTAACTTACACTGAGAGAAATGAAATGGTTATTTCAACATTTTTCGTAGTGTCACGAATTTGAGCATTGATTTAACCATGTTGCATTTAACTGAATCATATGCACCTATTTGAAACAAAACATATTTATATTGTTGCACACTTTAGAGTTAATTTAAACAAGATTATAGTGTTCAGGCGTAACCAATATTTTATCTTGTTGGTTTAATCCACAAATTGTCGATTTGACATTTGAAAAAGGTGTTCTTTTAAATATTTACTATCGGTGTTAACTCAATGAAATAATATTTAATACTATTACATATAGGTAATCGCCACATGCGTATAGTCAGTCAGTATCCAACCTCCGTAGCAATAAGACCTATGTTTGTAAGCTTCTGTAACATTAATATTGAATAATAATATAATCAAAAACCCATCGCGCAGTATATACATATAACATGCGCAGTCAGAATAAAAAACAAACAAAATACAAAAAAAAAAATCAGTGAAAGGAAGAAAAAGTGTAACAAATTATAAAAAAAAGTGTCAGAAAGGAACAAAACAAAATGGAGAATGTATCTCAACCCGAGAAGATGAAAATGGACGGGGACTTAGCAAAAAATTGGAGGCAATTCAAAGAAGATTGGAAATTATATTCTACCGCGAATGGTTGCAGTGAGAAAACAGCCGAAATACAAGCAGCGACGCTGTTACATTGTGTTACATTGTATAGGAAAGGATGTTCGAGAAATTTTAAATAATATTGAAATTACGCTGGAAAACTCATCGACATATAAACATCGACAGCCGGATGCAGGAGCAAGACAGAAGACACGTTTCACCCAAGAGCCGCACAAGGATGGAAGATTATTGGAAAAAGGTGTCCGGCAAATTCAAACAAGATCGTTTGTAACGGATTCGAACAATTCTAGAACAGGTCGGTGTACACGTTGTAATTTTACGCATGCGCAAAACAGTTGTCCAGCTTATGGTAAAATATGTGATAAATGTAATCGTAAAAATCATTTTGCCTCTAATTGTTTAAGTAAATCGATTAATATGATAAAAACCTAATGCCGTTGAAATAATGATTTTGGTGGGTAGTATTACGAATCGGTAAATGCTGATAACGAATTTTGGTTAAATGTTGTTATTAATGATTTATTATGAAACGTTAAATTGTACTTTCCTTTCAAATGTATGAATAAAATCTTTGTAATTTTTTAGTTATGTATTAAGCTAATATAAGTTTAGTATATAATGCCGTAAATGTTTTTCTTCTATTACCTACTATAGTCTTCCTAATTAGGCAATATATAGCTATAAGTTGCTATCAATGGGTTAATTGCTGAATGTGCGGGCGGATTTTTAATTTCATCGATAGATCCATCGATTACAGTATATCTCTGTTTAATACAATTAATTACAGTATCGATGGATCCATCGATGAAATTAAAAAACTCGCCCGATCAGTAAGGTGATTTTAAGCAAAATCGAAAAATGTTCCACTAACAAGAAAATCTTTTCATATAACCACCTAGAAGTGTTGAATTACATGCAAATAGTCATTCGATGAATACTACAGGTAGGTTAAATGAAACACTATAAGTTTTGAATCAACATTTTATAGTGCTAAACCAATATTATAAAATTATAGAGACAATTATTACTTCGTGTGTCTACAACAAGTAACTGTGTTGGGATAATGTTGTTGTATTATTCAATTAGCAGGTAGAAATTGTTAATGGAAAATTAAGTACATGTTCAAAGAATCAGGCGTAGTCTGTTTCTTACAACATTTATTATTATTCAGTTAACTAACGCAATTTAACATTTTTTACGTATTGCATTAACACTGAGATATCATTGCTCATATTGAAAAAGAAAAAAGTGTTCAATACACCATTTTATTAGTTAATATAATACTTTTTTTCTCTCGGTGTAGGTACTGTGTGTATATCTACACTAACATCGTAAAATTTTTCATTATGACTCTTGATTATACCTCTTGTACTCGATTGGTATTAAAGTTAATGGCCAACGTAACTCTTTGTGGGGCGGTGTTCGGCTTACGGTAATATTTAGTGGATATATTATAAAGCTGAATGGTTATTGTTTCAAGTAAAATGGAGAAAAAAAGTCAAATATGTTTTCAGGATCGTATCTCTGGTAAAATACAATTTTACATTGTAAAACAGCTTGTCCGTTACTTCGAGAAAGGAATTTCAATTTTTTTTATAGTGCGTATACACTTTATTTATGAAAAGCGAAATAATTACAATTCATTCTAAACCATGGTACTACACGGAGCAAATACTACTATACGGATTTCGTTGCTAATACTGAAGTTATCCTATTCTAACTAATAACTGGGGCTATGAGGATCGATAATAATAAATCAAGCAAATAAAAATTGCACCATGTAAAATAGCTATGGGATGGCGGTCCAAAATCTACTCAATGTATCAGAATGACGTTCGAACCAGACATCACAGCTAACTTACATGGTACCTTAAAAGTTAGAAAAATAGAATGCATTTCTAAATGACGCAAGAACATTGCAAATTGATTGCGATGTTACACCGTCACATATTTCTATAACCATGGAGCGACGTTAATTTCAAACAATGATGATAAGGTTGCGTCAAGTTATTACAATTAATCTCCACAAATATTGTGCGTCACTAAATATTTATTTCTAAAATCGGTTTCTACAAACTGTTTCAAAATGACTTACATCTCAAAAGGTACCGAGTAATTAGTACTTAAGTCGCTTACCTTTTATGATAAGTAATTATTTTTCTAATGTCATTTTGACATTTGTAATTTGGTGAGTAGCAATATAATTTTTCCTTGACAGTTTTTAACTTCATACTATTAAATAATGTAGACATTGCAAAATAATATTTTTGCATCCCAGCCCAGCAACACTCATTTTGCAGTACTTCAAAGCGACAAGAAAACTACCGTTTTCCTGCCTAAGCAGGCAAAAGTGTCACTGAAGGTTAGCCACACTACACTGTTGAAAATATTACGGTGAGTTGGTTTATATTTTGCGCTAGTCAAATATTTTAGTGTGATTTTTCCAATTTGCAGACGAGTTGACTGCGCGTATTTAATAGAACAGAAATGACTAGAATTTCGTGTGAATCTTTGTTCAGAATGAGGATTGACAATTTTTCTAGACATTCAGAAGCGTCAATCAATCAGAATTTTTCCCTCGGATAGAAATATAGAAAGCCCACCTATTCTAATACAGTATTGCATTATACGCACCACCTGCATTGCACGTGTATCTGTTTCGTGTTTGATTCTCCGTATTAACAATACCAACAAACCACAAATGTGACTGACTTGCCAAAGTGTAACCTCGTGTTATTAAACGTTAATTCCAGTGGGCATAAAAAAAATTCAACATCTTAAAAGATGTATTGGGAACATCTATTTACGCAATTAGTTTAGACTTGAATCAAATACCATAAACATTCACTTAATTTTATAATCGTTCAAAAAAATCATTTTAAAATTGGTACGTTTAGTTGAAACCAAAACTTGTGAAATGAGTGGTTTTGCATATTGTATAATTAAGAAAACGTCTTAAGAGAGAATATTAAAGCACTAAGAAAATAGGAGTTGCATATTAAAAAGACGTTGTGTTTAGAAAACCTGTTAAATCATCCAATAGATCGCATTCATTTAGTTAAACCAGCTAGTAAATGTCTAGTCTAGATCAAATAAAATGTGACTAGAAGTATTTTATAATTCCAACGTGTCAGTTGGACAAAAAATAATCCCTAGCAATAGACAATACTTGACTATCTTTGCTCGTCAAATTTAAACTTCTATAGTCTCGACAAATAACACGAAAAGAGTGTGGACCTCTCCTGACTAATTAAATTAGTCAAAAAAAGTGTTAAATTTTCAACAGTGTAGATTCCACATGACAGACGTGTAATAAATTGTTATTAAGCTACTGTTCAACCATGCTAAGATGAACTGTGTCTTCATTGCACTTATTATGATAATAGTATTAAACTATTACGGGGTGTTATCCCGATGAGTACTGGGTAGCAATATAATAAGATTGTTAGCCAGCTATAATCATATACAATCAAAAAAGTCTTAATGCACAGGGGTCTATCTATAAGCATTAACGAGAAAAAAAATATTTTAAATGCCGCGGCTAGAGTCGCACCTGTGCCCAACCAAATGCTGTCCCGAGTTATACCCCCACATACCACCTCTCATTAACCATTACCGCTGTTATTTTGTGTGGGATCGCCGCTTGGAGTGCAAGCCACTTCGAACATTTTATTAAAAATCTTCCCGTCTCGAAAAAAACGATCCTTTTCAGGACCATCATGGATTTCATATAAAAGAAAATCGAAGCTTGATGCATCGGCAAAAGCGCGGGAATGCAGTAGATTCTATTCTCGCGCGATATCATAGTTAAAAAAGGCGTGTTTGCAAATTTTCTAGTATCTACATTTTATTTCTGTGTAATTCGATTCAATTCATTTTGCCTTATATGATTAAATAAATCCAAAAGAAATAACTCAGATTCACGTGTACCGTTTATTAACAACTAACTTTCGATTCGACAAAGCAAAAGAGAAAATATTTACGTTTTTTTGTAACTACTCAAGTCGCATATCCGGTGAAACTCGAACGTCTTATCAGGATATTAAAAATAATACTTTGTAGACTTACGTAAATGCTCTTAACAAAAAAGGAATGTTTATTTTATAAAAAGAAGAAATTTAAAATGCCTCTTTGCTATTTTTACAAGCGACCTTTATTTATTCAGAATGACATTAAATGAACTTAGGTATACCATTAAGAATAATACTAATGAGTGCAATGTATTTATACATAATACCACGTTTAGCGGTGCTTAACATGACGTTTCTTGCATCAGGCCCGCGATTAAAGAATTTTTGGCTCTAAATTTTACTTTTTTATATTCTTATGATTGAAATCCGGTTTCGGTGGGTTTGTGCTTTATATGTCGTGTAGTTAACATCCAAGTAAAATTTACTTTTTTATTTGATACACCCTGTATAAAAACAAAATTACAGAAAAAGATTTATTATCGGAAACGTCAAAATACTAAGGTATGAAACCATCTGTGCCGACTTGTACTGTCAATTCCCTAGTGTCAAAATTTCTTTTCAGACATATACAAGGTGGCGCGAAAGTAATGTCGTTTTTTGGCCGCCATTTTTGCAGATAGCGCCAAATGTCACTGTGCTTTGACAACGACGTCAGAGAGAATCCACAATCATCAAACGAGAAGACGATATGCACACAATTAAGCATCAGCAGACGTCTGTTGCAACGAATTTTAGTGAAAAATTTGAAAATGTTCCCCTACAAAGTGCAAACTGTTCACTAATTGCTGTGTGCTGACCGTTGGGCAAGCTTAACTTACTGCCATACTCTGTTGAACTTGGTGCAAGAAGATGGATGATTTCGTATCAAAAATCATAATGAGCGACTAAGCCCATGTCCACTTAAGTGGTTATGTTAACAAACAAAATTTGCGTTTCTGGGGCACATTATGAAATTATGAATTGTCAAATTGACAGATACATGATATCTTCAGTTTTAAATCTCTGGGCATTTTCTGGGTTTTTACGAAAATTAATAGAATTGAAATATGCAGAGTTCTAGCTATCCTCAGCTGGAAAACATATGTCGAAAAAGAAGATGTGGTTGAAGACGAACATTGTATAAAAGAAGTGTCAAATCAAATCAAAGCAAATCAAAGGCTATATTTTTGGCTAAAACCAACTAAATTGGGACGTGATTCAAGGCCAGAGGAGGAGCACTATTATGGTGATTTGGTCTTTTTTGGGAAATATGAAATGTATTTTTGTATGATCCCGATAAATAGATATTATTATTATCATTATTATTAAATGCAAGAAGAGCCATTGCATCCTCAAAAGTGAACTGTTTTAATGCGCATTTGCGTTGAAACAGTGATGGCCTTATTTTTTTGAAGACATCGATGGCACTACCGTAACCGTAAATGATGAGCGTTACAGGCAGATTTTCCTAGACAGTTTTTCCTTTGGGGCTTCTTAAAATCCAGCGTTTACCACATCACACCACGAACTTTGCAAGCCGTGAAAGCTAACATTGAAGCAGAAATCGCTAATTTGGAGCTAGATATTTTGCGAGCAACAATTCAAAACGCCGTAAAACAAGCGCAATTATGCATCAACTCGGGAGGCGACCGTTTGAGCGATACAACTTTTTCCAATTCCAATGTCATCAATTTTACACTTTCAAATAAACCTTTTATGAAAACAGAGCTCTTTTTTTCATTTATAACAAAATGGCAGCCAATTCAAATTATGACATTACTTTTGCGCCAACCATTATAATAACTAACTTTCAGACATCAGTGTTACTGATGATGGTAGCTTTGCTATAGAAACGTATAACCTTTTGGTCGAAGTAATTTTTTCTATTAACATACTGGTATACTATGAACAGAAATAGTACTTTATCATAAACGAAACTGACAAATAAAGTATTTTATCAAAGTATACACAGGTCAATGATGCAGAAAATTTACATACCATTATTACATAAATCCTCATTCTGATGATTTGAACATTTTTGCATACTGTGAATAGAAAACCTCTTTTTGTGATATCCACATGATGAAACTGTACATCTTATAAGATGTGATATTATTGATAGTCTGAGCCCATTTATGAGATAATTGCTAATTTATTAGATATTATATTTCAATTAAACTATTATCAAGCACTTTTAAAACGACGCTAACTTGACAGTTCTCAAAAAAAATTTGACAGATTAAGCCTGCTATTTCTCATGTCACTCACAGCAGGCATGTTTTTATTATTTTTAGACATTTAGTTAAAATTGGACTGGCTGGGAAAAAATAGTATCACAAACCACGTGAGGAAAGTGCTATTGCAATTGGCTTTGGGCAATTACAAACAAAGAACACTTTCTGCCCTTGGTCTGAAATATACTATTTATATAAAACGTCTTACTCAACTCCAAAAGGCCTGCTTGGATTTTAAAAATTTAAAAACAAATAAGTTTCAGATCAAGTATTATAGGATTTACTTCCCGCGTATTAAATTCCAATTCAAATTTTGTTTGTTCATATGATACTTATTTGTCATCTCAATCCGTGAACGGACTGTATAAACAGGGTCATAAAAGAAAAAAGCAGAAACATTATTTAACAATTACAGCGAAGCCATTCTTTACTGCATTCCAATAAGTTGGGAAAATTTTGTCACATACCAAGCCGAACAAACAAGCGCATTTACAGGTATGCAGCCTAATAATAATACATCGTTTCCTAGAAATGAACGGGGAATTTTCACCTCAAAATTGCCGCTGTGAAAAAAAATGGGTGTTGTTGTTATATGATGGAGTAAAATGTTTTGTTTCCATCTGAAGAATTCCGAATAACGCAAGTATAAGAATAGCTCGCAGGAGTTTACCTACTTTTGTATGCAGTATTTGTATTATATATATATAGACGTACATACTTTTATAACTTATTGTTTAGGTAAGGTTGTTACCAAAAGCATAATAATTTATTTTCTTTCTATTTTTTTTTATTCTGCGTTTAAAGTTTTTTTGGATAAACGAATTTGGGGCGGATTTTCAATACAAATTGCCTC
>RXPK01002261.1:0-62579 GCA_004143645.1 Protaetia brevitarsis | reverse complement strand
TCAATACTTCGGCTGGGTTTATGATTTTTGATTTATAACGAGCGTGTGCTAAATAGTAAACAACCGTTGCTACATGAGCACAGGAGCCTACTGTTCTGTTTCCATTTGCACAATCACAAACATATCTTCGAATTCCCTCATAGGTTTTCGAATTCGCCTCATATTCGATAAAGCAAATATATGTCTTGCTATTAATGTGCCTTGATCGTACTCTCACTTTTATAATATTTTGGCTATCTTTTAAAAATTCAAGGTTTAATTCATTGCCAGTCATTATTTTTGCAAGATAGCATACTGCTTGCGACAATTGGTAAGTACCAGTAAATAATATTTTAAGGTCACTTTCACTCAGTTCTGGAAAGTCCATTAGAGTGGTTGAAGATAATTTTGTAAAAGGTTTTTTACGCCGATTCAAGTTCTTATGTTCAACCAATTCTTGTATTGTATTCGGATGGTTTAGACGCTCCTTCATATGGGCAATAATAGTGTTGGCAAGTTTAACATCAGAGTTGTATCTTTTACCAAAACTGTTGTTTAAAAATCCAGCTATTCTGCACAATGATTTTGCCACAGGTAAAAGCTTGTTATCCAGAATATTATGCAATAAATGGTGTTTTTTTACCAATAGCGCCATGTACAACAACCCAACGTACTTTAGTTACAAATCGTGATGCATTTGCCTCTTCTACTGTTAAGTGTGCTCTTTTCCCCTTCAAGGCTGGCATGGGTCCATGGAAACCTTGATCTTTTAAATAATCGATCACATCGCGGAAACCGCGATCAACAATGCAGATATCACCCGGTTGCAGAAGCGTTCTTAAACCATTCGGTTCTTCTAATCTACTTTTCATTATAGATGCGTCGTTCATCGTTCCATTGTAGGGACCTGCTATGTCAACTATATACCCATTTCTTGTACAAATGGTAAAAGGTTTACAGAGTGGTGTTTTCTTCTGTCCACTGTAAGATTTTCTTTAGTAAACGTTGTTCCCACTTTTTTCATGCCTAATGTAAGTACCGTCAAAAATTAAACCAAGAGAAGATTCTCCAAATCCGAGTAAATGTTTTGCGACATAAGATGTTTCGCGGGTCTTATTTCAATGTTTTATCGAGTGTAGTATAGAGTAGTCGTTATCGTATCTAATGAACTACAAAATATTGATTGTTTATAGTTTATTTGTAGGTGTATATTTTGTTGTAAGAACATATCTATGACGGTAGGTATAGAGATAGTTTATAGGTTTTGATATAGTTTTTGGTAAATAATTGATACATATGCGCATATCCATAATTGGTTTTTATTCTTTTGAACTATGTTCCACCAATTCAACCCCTTTGTAACTTTAACATTTAATAGCTAACTAATGAACAAATAAGATACATTTTTTTGGTAGGTGTCAATTTGGGGGTTCGTATAAAAAACCACCCCCAAAAAATATACTTCTCGTTTTTTACAGAGTCCAATGTCACAAAAATTCTAAAAAAAATATATTATAATCAATATATGGATAGTCATGTATATTTTAAATTTCATAAAGATATCTTCAATAGGTACCGAAAAAAAAATTGTTTACGTTATGGATAGTCACCCCCATTACTTCCTTATTACAGGGGTTAGGGACATGAGATTAATTGTATGGCTATTTTAGATCATGTACAATGAAAACAAGCTATTAACCCTTCATCAGACGCGGGTGCAGTTTTCATATGCTTAACCGGCTAGACCCTTTAGTTCCATCAGTATCGTGTCTGAAGTATTATTCTCGATTTCCTCCTAACAGACCACGAGTTTAGATGTATGCCTTTTAGGGACCACACGCCAAACTCTCACTCAGCCAGCGACCGCGGTGTAAGTCGGTAATTGTTGGGCTCGTTCTCGCAATAAATTGCAAATCATTGAACTAGCGAAGAAGATATACCTTACTGCGTTCATATCGTGAATGGCTTTATGAAAATTGTACCAAAAAATAACAATATATATTCGTTCATACTCATATTACTAACAACATTATTTCTTGAATTTATGAAAATATAATGTAACAAATATTATCCATGGAGTAATGAGGTACAATGATTTGTTATAATAATGAAAACTAAATTATTTGACTAATGAATCTTGTTATCACTTAATTTAAGATTAATTTAATTTAAGATTGCAAATAATATTTTATTGTAAAAATGACACATTTTGTTCTGTCGATGAATATTTACTCAATGGACATAGATTATTAATTTCACGTCCAGTATTTTTCTCAGTGTATACTGCAGTTTATTGAAATGTATATTGTGTTTAACACAGCAGGCGTGAATACACTATAATCATTATTTTTTTCTTTAATAAAGAAAAAAATCACAGCTATCCTAAAACGCAACCCATACAGAGCTCGGATCGCGCGTTTTAGTAGGTAAACTACTATTTGCAATTCTGATGTTCCTCAAACTATAATGCCGTATGATGCAATGCTATGGATGTTGTTATAGTATGCCAATTTTGCAGATGCGTGGGTTACCAGTTGTTTCATTCTTCGTATACTGCAAAACTAAGTTTTGGTGCAATAGAGGATAGGGTCAACTGAAAAATCCATCCGTTGTCACTCCTAGAAAACTGCAGTTTATTGCAGTTTTGCAGTGATGAATAAGTAATTCTAAAGTCCGGAAAATGTCCCTGAAAGAGTTCTGTTTTGGTTTCATCTCCCGCTTTGGTGTAGTTTCCGCTTTCTCTTTCCAGAGTATGTATTGAGCTGTGAGGTTCTTTCGATAATATCCTAGTGAGTCTGGCAGATTCCGGATTTCCAGGATTCTATTCTTGAATCCCTCAAAGCTTCTTTATAGTCTGTAATGGCCTATGTATATTCTCCCCCAGACCAACGTTTTCTTAGCTCTGTTAAAATTTCTCATGCTTTCAAGGTTTTTGTTCCATCAGGATACATTCGTGGAAACGCCTTGTTTACCATGCAGCAGTTTTTGTTGAATACCTATCTAATAGCGTTTTGGATCTGCCTTGTTACGACTTCCTGTTCCATTATGTTGCTTATCTTTCGCTGAATCTATTTTAGACTAGAGTCTGGTTCTGCTGTGTAAGCTTCTCAGTTAGTTCTTCGGGAATTACGATAAGTTTCCATTACAGGTTCATGACCACTATATTAAAACTGATGCGCCTATAATGTGGGCAACTCTTCTCATTTGACACATCTCAATCGTCAATCATCTTACGTAAGTGGTTGTTAACGTTATATCTATTACTCTTTCCTTCTCGAGTTCATGTAAGCAGGTTCACTGCCTACATTTAGTATATCCAAGTTATTTGTCATAATAAACAGTAGTAAAGATTCGCCTTTTGGGTTATTGTTGGTGCTTCCTCAGGTCATGTGGTGTGCATTCGCATCTCAGCCAATGATAAGCTGCGATCCACTAGTTCTGCTGCTCATCACTAGGTCCTCCACTTCGTTGGTTGGTGATAGGTCAGAGTCATCAAAAGGAAGATATGCCGATTCGATAGTTAAATCCCTCGACATTTCTCCTGACCTTATTTTGACTATGACCAAGTCTCATCTCTGAAACGGAAGTTGGTAAAAGCCAATATTTTTAGGACTTTTTAACCAATACATAGGTTTTGGGTACTTCGGCGGTTCTACTATATACCAATTCACATCCGATGCCCACTAAACCCTTTACCTTGTCCCTGCAAACCCAAGGTTTCTGTATGGGCGTGAGAACGAAATTCTTCATCGCCACAGTAAGTGTTGCAGAAGCTTTATTAATTAGTGTGTTGAAGGTTCGCCTGGGTCACCTTTAAATTCGCCATCGAGATCTTTCAGGACCTTCAAGTTAACCCTCGCAAGCTTGAAAAATACCCAATACTGGTACTTGCCAAAAATCCCGAATGAGGCATCGTTAGTGGAGAATACTATGTACACTGCAATCCTTCTCCACTTTCTCCATTACTGCAGTATATGATGTTGTACTCCTGCAACAAAATGTTCATTACTATTACTGCATTGTATAGTATACGCCTTCAAAACAGCTGCATTACTTTCCAGAGTCCCAGTAGAAGAGGTTTCCGATGCCCCTTCTGTTCCTTCCGGGATGATATATGGTTACTCCGGCTCATATGGTTCCTATTAGTAGGGGGAAAGGGTAGTCCACACATGCAATTCCCTTTGCACAAGTGTAAGGCTGATTACTCCGGGAGGTGACCCGTTTTCCCAGAGCTCCGTTCGTAACAGCTTTTGTCACAGGTGCCATCCATCCATCGGCACGGGTCGCATAACACCACTGGATTCGGAATGGTGAAATTTAAATTGGGTTAATAGATGGAATAAAATATCCAGATCAAGTCATCATTGGTATTTAAGAATAAGGGTGGCGATGTTTCGTCCTTGATTAACGACTTCTTCGTGGCTTATAATTTATTATCAAAAAACTTGGAAAACATCTTAAAGTAATTATTTGATCAAACAAAATTTCATATGTCATAATGCGCATTCACAAAATTTACAACCACTGCCTAGAACAATTAAGCCATATGGTTTGGCTCGACCTATTAACCCAATTTAAATTTCATCATTATTATTGGGTAAATAATGAAGATTTCTTTACAAAAGGTGGTGGAAACAAATTTTATTTTCAGTGCGATTACAAAAAGGGACTATTTTGAAGCAAAATATTTTGTTAACACATCTACAAGTCTGAAGACTTTTGCAATCCATAATTTTCACAAGTTGACATTTCGTAGTAGTAGTTTTTTCTATTTCTTTTTTTTCCGGTGGTATGATATACAATGTTGATCTTAAATCTAACATCTTATACTCCACAATAAGCATTGAAATAAGAATTTATGTACATATAGTAAAAAAAAATGCAGAGTAATGACGCACCCAGCACAGATGTTTAAATCGGTAAAGTAAATAACTTATATCTACCTACCTACTACATACACAAATAAATCACCTATGACGAAAACACTCTTTTGTATTTTATGCAAAATCCCCCATATAAAAATTAAACTTTACCTGTGAATAATAAATCGTTATCACCTAATGCGATCACGACTTCTTTAGATCCACGCGGTAATTAAAATTCATATTGTGTGGAAAGATTACGCTAATGACGGTACTTATGCCCGCTGGAGAGACGCCTCACTCTTCGCCTGCTAGATGGCGCACTTAATTACAAGTCCTGTTCACGATTTTTTTCCTTCGCCTCGGACGCCGGCTATATCTAGATAGTAGGATTTAAGGAGCGCTGCTCATTGTGTGTAATCTGCTCCCTGCTTAAAATGCATCTCTTCGTATATGAATATTAAACAGGTCCGCGTCTATTATAGGTAAGTACTGTAAGTAATGCGGCATCATTTCAAGAATAAAATACCGTAAGATTTTAGCGGTTACTGGGTATTATTGTACGAACAAATTTCTGACGCTCAATGAACTATATGTGATCGGCTAATTTATGTAGCTAAAATGCATTTTTCCAATTTGCTACTTCAAATTACAATTATTTCGGAAATCAAAAAATATATGAGGATAATTTTTTGCAAACGGTGAATGACGTATAGATATTCAACGTTGAAAAGAAAATGCTAAAATAATTGAAACAATATTAAAAATTCAAACAATTCATCCAGTAATATGACCAGCTACAGAGAAACAGACAAATAAAAGGTGTGTATTATATACGCATGAAACAATATTCCAACGTATAAATAAAATATGGACGGAGGAAAGAATGCCATCAGAATGGGACTATGCGAAAATTGTAACTATACATAAAACAGGTGATCAACGGGAATGTGAACACTATAGAGGTATTACACTAATGAACGTTGCCTACAAAATTATGTCAACTATAATCCGGAGGAGACTAGTAGTAGCAGCAAGAACACGATAGGTCAATATCAGTGTGGTTTTACGCAAGGCAAATTAACAATAGATGCAATACATACTGTAAAGCAGATATTAGAAGAGCGAAGGAGTATAGAATAGAACTTGAGCTGCTTTTTATAGACTTCAGACAGGCTTTTGACTCAGTACACAGAGACAAGCTAATGCTAGCTTTAAAAAATAGGCATAGACTACAAAATGAGAAAATTAGTCGCCATGACAATGAAGTAAACGAAAGTCAGCATAAAAACTCAAAATGGAGAGAAGGAAAAATAAATCAAACAAGACCTAGATCTTCACAAAAATTCTTTAATAATACTCGATCGCTTTTGATCTATCCGAGTATCCTTATACCAGAATTCAAAAGCAGTTAAGAATGGTGAAAGTTTAAAATTAAAATAAATTTAGAGAGTGCAAAGTAGATAAATGTGTTATAAGTTTGATTATGTAAAACTTGTAAAAAACCGACATTAAATAAAGAATACACAAAAAACAAAGAAAAATATACAATGATGAACGTAAAAGATAAACGGGGAAACATAATAACAGATGAAGACAAAATAATGGAAAGATGGAGTGAATATTTCCAAGAGTGGACCAAAAATGACAGAGACATATCAAATGAAAGCACAAGTATGGAAATGGAACCAGAAATAAGAGAGATATTTGAAAGAGAGGTCACGGAGACTATAGTTAAAATGAAAATAGAAAAAGCACCGGGAGTAGATAACATTACGGCGGAGATGATCAAATATTTAGGATGCGAAGGAATCAAAGAACTCCAAAAAATAACGAACCTCGCAATTAGATCAAAAAGAATGCCAAGGGATTAGAACACGGGAATAATATTGCCTATTTTTAAGAATGGCGATAGAGGGGAATGCAAAAACTATAGGGGTAATAACGCTATCAAGTATACCACGAAAGATATTAGCAAGAGTAATGGATACACGAATTCGAGAAATAGTGGAACACACGATTGAAGGAACGCAATATGGATTTAGAAGTGGGAGTAGTACGCAAGACTTAATCTTCATAGTAAGGCAAGCCAGTGAAAAAGTAATTAACAAAAATAAAAAAATACATATATGCTACATCAACTTACACAAAGCGTTTGATAGGGTAAGATGATATATGGAAGTCATTAAGAAAGAGAATAATCGACGAAGAAACTGTAGAAGTCATAAAATCAATGTACAAGGATAACATAAATATAATAAGAATAAATAATGAAGAATCGAAAGAATTTAAAACGGAAATAGGTGTTAAACAAGGATGTGTTCTCAGCCCCATTTTGTTTTCCTGTGTATTAGATGACGCAATAAAAAAAGGCAAAACCAAAAATGAAACAACTAAAATTGGAAAATGAAACCCACTAGTACAGCAGAGTCGATGTATTTCGATGATATGGTGGTATTGGCAGAGACCGATGAAAACCTGCAACATAATATAAACATCTTAAATGAAGAATTTACAAAAATTAATATGAAAACAAATACAGATAAGACAAAGAGTATGATAGGTGCAAAAGTGAAAACAAAACGTAACATTAAAATAAACGAACAAAAAATTGAACTGGTCAATGAATACAAGTACCTCGGGACGATAATTGCAGCCAATGGAAAGATAGACAAAGAAATAGATGAAAGGATGAAGAAGGGTGGAAAAATATATAATACGATGAAAAAGATATTCTTATGAAAAAAAGAGGTGCAAAAGAACGTTAAAGTCGACGTAATAAATAAAATAGTAAAGCCAATAAAAAACGTAAATCTGGAATTAATGCCATGGATGTGATTCTTAAGAAAAGTAGAAAATAAAACGAGAAGAGATAGAATCACGAATGAGAAGACAAGAGAAGAATTGGGAATGATACCAATACGAATGAAAATAGAAGAATGACAGTTAAGATGGTATGAACATATTTGTCGAATGTCAGAAGAAAGAATAACTAAGAACATTTATGAAACTAAAATATCTGAGAAAAATACAAAGAGGCTATCCGAATTAAAGGAACTTGGACTTGTTTGAAAGGGCACTTAAAGTTGTTTTAAACGCCACAATTTGTATTACCCGCTAGTGTTCAGGAAACACACCAGATGGCATCATCCCCAGTTATAGGAGATTTTCTGAATTATCTCTAAAAACGTAAATGTATCAATATGCTTTTCTTACGTTGTAGTTGAAGAGCTTTGACAGACTAAAGTGGTGGCGAAAACTGTGTCGTGCTATCTTTTTCCGTTTTCCAGAAGATAAAGAAAATAGTCCCTTATAAGTAATAATTTCCCTATAAATGATCAATATCTACTTAATAAAATCGAAATCTATCCTAGTTGGCCATGAAACAAAGAAATAATTTTATCCTTTAGCACAAAAAATTGTGTCGGTATTAACTTGATATGATTATTTGTTTTTATCACTTTTCAAAATTTAAAATGATTTGGATACAGTATCATACTACGAAAACAATTTATTTGACAACTGTCAAATTGTGACATTAGTACATATAATTTAGCCACACACTAACTTTGAAGATTCTGCTTAACCGTTGAATGATAAAAGAAATGTCGTTTTCTAATGCGGAGGTATATGATATTCTTGCAGTATATTTCCAATGTTTTGAAAATTCATGCATTGCTGAACGTAAATATGTGTCAAGTATTATGGAAGACAACATTTCAGCCGAAAAGTATTTAAACGTTTAGCGACACAATTACGTGAAACAGGATGTGTTCAACCTCGTAGAAATTCTACAAGAACACATGTAGTTAGAACTGAAGCTAATATAATAAATTTGATTATCAACATAGATGCAGCATAAATGTTTGGTGTGGCATTTGGATGAGTTGGAAAATTATTGGACCATTTATTTTTGAACATTTTCAAACAAATCCAAGTTTCTTTAATTCGGATAAACACTACAAAAGTTATAGCAGATTTAGTTTTACATGATTTGACAACGCCTACTACATTTATAAGTCACAATATGATAAAATGTCTTTAACAAAGTGGTGCGTAATTAAGTAAAGTTTTTAATAAACTGTTTAAAATTACAGCTAATTCTGAAGCTTGTGCAAGTTAATTTAAAATTTCCTATTGACCGTGGCAATTACGCCCCCTAGCGGCCATGTTTGAAATTTGAAAATAATTCTTTAAATTTTCCATTGCCACTTTAGTTTAAATTTGAAAAAAAGTGGAAACAACAATAACTTCTCTTGGGAAAAATTACTCCTAATTATTACAGTAAAAAGCAGAAATACATTAATTTGGTATTTTCTCACTGTAAAAAACTTGCAATCTTTGCATATTTGCCGTACTGTCGGCCGTTCAAGATCTAATATCGACATAGTTTCGGTAAGAGCGCTCGAACCTCGACCTCTAATAGCTTAATTGGTAAAGCACCTGCCCGGCAAGTGGGAGGATATAGGTTCGAATCCTGCGTGAGGAGAAAAATATTTCTTGGGAAAAATCACTCCTAATTATTACAATAAAAAATAGAAATACATTAATTTGTTATTTTCTCACTGTAAAAAACTTGCAATCTTTGAACAATAACTTTATTCACCTTTTATTTGTTTAATAACGTTATGATACTTACCTAAATAGAAATGCAATGACAATACAAACAGATAATAGCGCAGCACATAAAATTATATATCGTCCTTTGTATTCTTGTATGTACGTGTAACAAGTGAAATGGATATTCTGGTCTTTTTTTTTAGTAGTAACGGTTTCTTCGTACAGGAATAACGTGTGTTTGTGAAAGCAAGTACGGAGACTTAAACCCCGATATACGTTGAAAAAGTTCATCTAATTAGCATTCAAGGCGATCGAAACAAGTAATCAGTACACCTACATCGAGAAACAATGCTCAAGTTCGACCAAATCGAATTTTAAATAAAGTTGTAAGTGTACGTTCCGATCCACTCGGGACGAATAACAGGGCCCTAGTAGATAGTGGAGCCTCTAAAAGAGTAATAAAGCCATTTGGACGATCTAAAGTGTAAAATTTATTGTCCTTTAAATGGTCAACTCGTGTTGTTCTATCGGACAATAAAATATATTTTTCTTTTTCTGGTGTTTTTTTTTTTGTTTCGTTCGTATATTCAGAATTTAAAGGTATTATTGTGGAACTATAAAAGTACCTACCTAACAGCGTTGGAGTTTTAATTTAGGTACTACGCCTATTTTAAACAAAATTTACAGTTTTTAAGTGGCTATGTTCTCTAAATTGTCTTCTAAATTGTGTCATTACTTGGAACTTACTTGCTGTAATATTAGATACCACCATGCATCAGCTTCATTACATTACTTACCGCGTTTACCGATTATTAATAATAGTTACTAGCTGTTATTATTGTCACGTAAAACGTGATTAGAATATAGCCATCGCGACATTTAAGGGGAATTAGCATGAAAATAAGGTCTTAAAAACTATGCATGAATAATGTAAATTTATTCACGGATTACGATTGCATTAACTTCATTATGAACCTTTACCACCTTCATCACACTAAAATATAATTTGAGTAGTATGTAGGTACCTAGCTGCCTTTTAGTTCTATGTTTAATTATGAAAAAGCGTATTGTTTTATCGAAAAATTTAGTAAGCATTTAGTTCTATAATATTCTAATAGATACATACGAAGGTGTAGGTAACTAATCATTATCTACACATCGCTATAATCTATTTGACCTTGTCCAGTCGTGTTCGCGAGCGCTCTCACAGAATCCCGACGTTTAGTTGACCCTTCAATGACATTTCACATTGTTGTAGATTAAAAACGTGGGTGTGTCAGGGAATGTCTATTGTGTTAGGTCAGCTGAAGTGCATAATCTGAACCCAGGTGTCCGGCTATTGTCACCTTTGTATTACAAAACTTTGTAACAGATACATTTAAAAGCTTGTACATACATTCCACATAAGTACAAATGTATGTGTGTACCTACATGCGATGTAGGTATGTATAAATATTTTTCTGTGTGTTTGCAAGTTCTTCGACTCTCTCTGTTTTCATAAATTACTCCGTGTCAGTACCTCGTTATAAGTAGGTATAGTGGCCTCATATACACAGAATACGTTACAGAATTATTGCGTTATGTCGCCGTACCTCGTCTATGTGTTTTGTTTTGATATAAAAAAGAAATGCTTAGAATTTGTGTGCTTTCACAATCATGATAGGTATACTTAATTGTGAGCAACGGTATGTGTGTCTGTTGCCTGAAAACTGCTTATTTGTGGTTCTGTTTATTTATTTGCGTCATAGGTATATTAGTTAGGGTTAGATGTAAGATATTCCTTACAATACGCTTTACTACATTTCACTTTTAACAAAAAATCAGGTATTATATGTAGGTTTTATTTATCTAATTGGTTAGTCGTTAATCATTCAGAGCGCACGGTTTTGTTATGATAGCTGTAAACAATCGCATGTAATAAAACACAGGTTCAGTTTGGTTTATAGGTACCTCGAAGAAGAAAGTATCCGAACAATGCGAGCGAAAGTGAGTGAGACAGAAGATATCGGGTCCCTTCTATTACAAGGAGCCCATATTTCTCTCTTGCTTGCTCAGGCTTGAATCGTTCGGTTATTATTTTCTTCAAGTTTACCTAATATAGTAAGAGTTGAATTATTCTGTTAAAATACAGTTTATTCCTTATCAATAGTTTGTTCGTAATTAACTTTCAATATTTTACTCTGCGGATAAACAAAAAACCACAGTTAATGCTTGGTCAACTGTTTGGTGCATTATATATGCACGCTTATTATTTTAATGTTTGCAGGCGATGTCAACATTTTTTCACCAATTAATTCCGGTGAAGAGCTTAGATATAAGTTGAGTAAATAAGTATAATTAGACTGCTTGAGCAGGAGTTACAATTAACCAAGGAAGTAAAGTATCTGGGTGTTACCCTCGATGCGAAACTGAGCTGGAAAAATCACTTAGTCAAAACAACGACCAGGGCTACGCAACTATTATTATATACTGCCGTGATAAGATCAGCAATAACATACGGGGCAGTAGTCTGGTGAAGGGGGACAGAAGTGTCCTCCGCATTGAAACTGCTAACCGCTGTTCAGAGACAGGCGTTGCTGGGTATCACTGGTGCAATTAACAGCACAGGGACCGCCTCTTTGGAGACCATTGTGGGCTGGAGCTTTATGTGAGAGCGGAGGCAATGAATGCGATCCTTAGACTGAAAGCCAACAACCAGTGGCATACCAACTTCAGGGTAGGAGGGCACACTTATACTACGGGCACGATACTGGACGGGCCATTGCTGCAAATGTCCACGGACAGAATGGCACCCGAAATTATCTTCACTGCAAAGGTGAAAATCTCCATACCGAACAGAGACCAGGTACTCAATGAGATCGCTACTAATGATAACTGGTTCACGGACGGATCCAAATCCAGCCAGGGCACAGGAGCCGGTATTTGTGGGCCCAGTCCTAATCAAAGGATATCCATAAGCCTGGGGAAACATACAACAGTCTTCCAGGCAGAGGTATTCGCCCTTGCAGCCTGTGCAGAGATGATTGCAAAAGGGGGCTACATGAGGAGGAAAATTAATATAATGACTGACAGCCAGGCTGTCATTAAGGCAGTCTCGAATCCAGTAACTAGGTCAAAACTAGTTAGAGACTGCAAACAACCCTCAATACACTGGCACGAGACTACACGTGTCTCTGATTTGTGTGCCGGGACAAGAGGATATAAAGGGCAATGTAATAGCCGATGAACTAGCCAAGGAGGGCTCTAAGAGATACTTCATGGGTCCAGAGCCCGTATGTGGGATTACTAAGGATTCCGCAAGAAAGAATAGATTAGATAAAGTAAGTACAAAGAAATGGAGGTCGACTAAAGGTCAACTCCATACCAAAACGCTGATAGGGGATGGGGATGTTAGTTTCCACTCGGCAAGATACTGGGCTTTATAGAGAACACCAAGCTGCTCGAAAAAACGTCTTAAAGAGAATGTTATAGTACTAAAAAATAAGAGTTGCATATGAAAAGACGTCGTGTTTAGAAAACGGAGTTAAATCACCCAATAGACCGCATTCATTTAGTTAAACCGCTAGTAAATTTGTCTAGTCTAGATCAAATAAAATGTGACTAGAAGTATTTTATAATTCCACGTGTCAGTTGGACAAAATAACCCCTTAGCAATAGACAATACTTGACTATCTTTGCTCGTCAAATTTAAACTCGTATAGTTCTCGACAAAATAACACGAAAAGAGTGTGGACCTCTCCTGACTATTAAATTAGTCAAAAAAGTGTTAATATTTTCAACAGTGTAAACATAAAATTCCGCATGATTGCAAAGCGGCGATGTACAGTCGATAAGTTCTATAAATGTACCAAATTTTATTCAAATAACATATTGTTATCTGTGGGAATGTTTCTTTGTAAATTTATAATGACAGATTTTAATACTTCAACAACGTACCTATGTTTAGGTAAGTTGATATAAATAATAAAGGTGAAAATGGAGGAGCAGAAGGAACTCATACGAAAACAATTTTAAATAATAAATAAAAATGAGTATATGACGGTTTGTGTGGTAACGTATCATTGAAATCTCTAGGAGCTCCAACGATAATGCAGACACAAGTCCAATTGTTGAGTGTTTTTTTTTTTGAAAAAGCGCTATAATGAAAGCATTTTTTAGAAAAAAAAATCACCTCTCGGTTAACATTTAAAATAATTAACCCTTTAACGGATTTCCTTAAAGTTGAAATTTGCATTTAAGTTGACAGTACCTATTAAGTACATGATAGTTTGTGTTCTATACAGATCTCACAAAGCTTCCGTTGAAAGTGCCTACGGATTATGTGTAAGTACATTTAATGAAAAAAAATCTGAGGATTCTTTTCAGAAAAAAGTATCAATAGTGAATGATTTGTTTATACACGCAAGTTATTGAACCTAGATATTAATTTATCTACGTATTCTATCAGTTCTTCCGAAGGTAATAAAGAGGTGTTTCCTCATATAAGGACACAATTTGCTTACGAATTAGTGTCCAATAAGTAAAAGATCTTAGAGGGCGAGTTGATAAAATTTTAAATCGATTTAGTCAAATATGGGTTATAGAAAAAGTCTGGAATTAATAAACTAGTGTAGCGCAGAGTGTTCGGATATCATGTTTGATCGGCCCTACATTTACCTACATTTGGCACACAATCTTATCTAATCGCTAAAGATAGCTCCTATAAAAAATAAGATAAATTTTCGTGATCAAAAACAAAAACCACTAGAGACACTTATGCCGGCACAGCTATATATACAACTACTTCGGGAGCTCGTTTGAAATAAATCGAAAGCGTTTGAGTAGCCATGATTTATTCCATGCATATATGTAGGTACCATCAAGACACCGAGAACCAGAAAACAAAATTTATAAAAAATTGTGTTTCAAACATAATATTTATTCTCTATCTTGATGATTGCAAAATTAACTGTGTCGCAGGTAATTTATTAATGCTATTAATGCTTTTTCCAGATTTTTTATTTACATTTCTTAAACCTCTTCTGACTGTACCATTAAATTGCAATTCATTGCAAAAAATCATAAAGCGCAGAACGTTTGTTTACATTTAACTAAAATTATAATTTGAAAATCATTGTTTTCCTATGCATATAGTTCAATTGACCAAATCTATAAACAATAGAAAATATTAAGGTTATAAATGATTCACATATTATATTTGCATTACTACCTTTCTCATGTAATAATTGTACATGGCGCTATTGTTCTTAAATGCTCAAATGCTCAAATTCAGCCTCTTCGCTATGTCCAAAGCAGAATCATATATGTAACAATGTTAATTTTGAATAGACAAGCAGAAAAAAATGTGTGGTTTGCATAACTTACACAACTATTTTAGCATTTGTAAACATGCAATATTAATAAGATTCTATATCTGTAACGCAGTTAAATGTGTGCTATTTGCGTTTTAAACCATAATGAATGACATTACGATAAAAATCAAACCTACATTTATAATAAAGTATATATACAATATATGTACAAATATTAAGGCTAACCCAATAAGAACATAAACGTTAAGAAAACGTTGTTCTTAACGGTAACCGAACGTTTCGTAACGTTTATAAACAACGTCGAAGCGACATATCTATGTCCCGACAAAATACGTTGACAAAAAGTTACTTATTAAGCGTTATTTCACGTCATGTGCTAATGTTATTTTAACGTTTAATTTCTCATAGAAAATATCGTTAAATAGAAACGTTTAGCACAAGGTGTATTTTAACGTTTAATAAACCACCTCTGTAAAACGTAAAAAGTACGTTTATAGTGCTACGTGATATTATCGTTCAAAACAAACGTTTATTGGTAAGTGGAGTTTAACGTTCATAAAACATCTATATAAAACGTAAAAATCGGTTTACAGGTAACGTAACCTCAACGGTAATCCTTCGTTAGTGTGGTGGAGTATGCCATACCCCAGTATGTTTGCCTACATACTGGGTATGGCATACTCCACCACACTAACGAAGGTTAATAAAATTTCTATATCAAACCTTTATAACCACGTAGTAGTAACGTCACATCTGCGTAATTTAGTGAGGTGCCGAATGTATGAAAATCAACAGCTTTATAAATTATAGATGAATTATCAGGTACGTTGCATTCATGCGCTCTAAGACGCTGCGTTATAGAAACTGTACAACACTTACCAAGTTCCAGATGTGACATATATGTTACCTTCTATTTACAGTGCCGTTTTATGTGGTGATAACGAAAAATTAGTTATAGATTAAAAGTAATAATGTCCAATACTAAATTAAATTTTATTTTAATTAAATCATTCAATGATCACTTCATAGTATTGAACTCAGGATAAGCTCTTCAATGAAAATAACGCTTCTTCAGAAAAACTAAAATGTAATTACCTATAATTAATACAATGCAATAATAACATAATAATAATAATAATAAAAAGATAATAGAATTCTTTACCAAAACTAAGAAAGTAACGAGGTCATTTCATTTATAGATATATACATTTTCCCTTTTTCTGCACATCCAGGTCTTCTACCCAAACAGTCCATTGGGCGTATATTTCAACCAGTCCTTCACTGCACTTTCTGCTGTATGTATGTATTGTTTAATTGTAACTTTAAATGAAGACTCAAACAATAGGTATCATAAGTAACACCAAGGACTACAGGCTGTAAATTTTAGGGATATATATATATAAGTTAATGTTTACTTTGATTGGTTTCCTAGATTTTTGTATTACAAACGAATGAAAGTATTTTAATACTCACTGTATATTGTTACTATAGTTTCCGTATTATCTCTGGTTCCCGTTTTGTGAAAACTAAGTGTTCCTTCCCTTCCAGTTATGCTTCACTGCAACGACGTCATGTAACAGTAATTAGAATAATTTCTTTTACACAAGTCCAGATTTTAGAACCATCAGCATTCGCTAACCTATGTATTGAAAATAAAGTAAGAAGGTGGTGTATACTAAGAAACCAGGTTCCTCAAGAACAAATTTTAGAATATAGTTAAATTTTCTGACATTAGTGTTCTTATTTTAAGATGGCTACTATGCTGTTTTGCCAATTGTGTATATGCATATACATAATTATACGTGCAATGTGCATCGTATATGCAAATATAACCTGGATAGACTTAATTGATGGGGTACCTAGCTACTCACCGTTTAGTTAAATACACTGATTGTTGCGTATCACATATTAATATAAAACTTTGTTATAAAGATAAAGAAAAGTTCTAACACTCGACTAGCGTAGTAGACATGTGACTGCAAGCATGCTGCAAGTGCTCCGTGCACGTTGCAGATGCGCAACAGGGATGGAAGAGTTTATATGAAATGGGGGAGGAATGATACATTCACCAGTAGTGCAGTTTTAATACAATAATTGTGTTACCTATTGTTAAATACATTTTGCATTCATTCATGCAAAAGCACATCTTATCTTAAACAAAACAAAATTTAACACCATTTTATTTTAACTATACTTATACTTATGCGTTGGATTGTAGTTAATAGTTTTTCATATTTCAACGTTGCTTTTTAACGTAGAGTAAATGGTGAAACTACGTTTTATTTTAGTTGTACTTGAAATATGCGTTACGTTTCAGTTAATAATTTTTCATTTTTCAACGTTGTCTTTCAAACGTCTTTTCAACAATAAACGGTGAAACTACAACGTCTTATTTTAGTTATATCTAAACTATGCGTTACATTTCAGCCACTAATTTTTCATTTTTCAACGTTGTCTTTCACGTAGAGTAAACGGTGGAACTAAAACGTTTTATTTTAGTTATATTTAAACTATGCGTTACATTTCAGTTAATAATTTTTCATATTTCTACGTTGTTTTTTTAACGTAAAATAGGCAGTGAAACTATAACGTTTTATTTTAGTTATATTTAAACTATGCGTTACATTTCAGTTAATAATTTTTCATATTTCTACGTTGTTTTTTAACGTAAATAAGGCAGTGAAACTATAACGTTTTATTTTAGTTATATTTAAACTATGCATTACATTTCAGTTAATAATTTCTCATATTGTAACGTTGTTTTATAACCTAAAATAAACGATGCAACTACAACGTGTTATTTTAGTTAAATTAAAACTATCCGTTACATTTCTTAGTTAATATAACGTTTCTTCAATGTATAGTTAAAATTGGTTATATAATAAACGTGTTAATTATAACATTAACGTTGTTTCAACAATACAACGTTAAATTCACGTAAATGTAACAACTTGTTCTCACTGGGAATATTCGATTTCATGCAGTTTAATTTATTATTACTATAATAGATAAATTATAAAGGTTTATTATCTATATCAGAGAATTTGGAGTACATACCTTTTTAGCCGTCGAGGATCTGCGTCCCAAAAACATTTGTGAATACTGAATACTGCACGTGTAACCGCAGTGGTGAGTAAACACTGTTTCTTTTTGGGTTTGAACGTTCCATTTTGAAAATATGTAATGTTGCAAGCCACATCTAATCTACATAGCATTGACACAATCCACCTTTTGGACTAGTTACTTTAATTACATATTTATTTGTGTTACGTTTATTTTGTAAGGTTTCCTGGTTTTTAAGCTGAAATATAATGCAGAACACCAAACTATTTAAATCAGTAGGTAATTTTAACTATTAAGTTTGTTCATTTACAGTATTTTTGGTAATGCTCTATTGATATGCCAGTAATGATACTCTTACAGTTATTTTAAGGTAAACAATACAATTAAATTTGATTATAGCTTGAAAGTCATTGTACGTGTACTTTTCTTTTAATGTTACATTGACTGCCATAGCAATGTGCTTTAATTTTTTTACGTAAATTTATTTAATTATAAGTTCCTTTTTGCAGCGTATTACATATTACTACAATTGTTGCGCATAAATAGACATCCAAAGTCGGTAATAACATTTAATTTTGTAAGCCTTTACATTTTAAAGATCTGAAGCTAATACAGCATGTAACTGAAATGCTAAAGCTTACTTAACTATGAGATTCAATCCACAATCTTGTCTTATTCAAAAATTATGACCATGTCCCTTTCTAAAGGAAAATAGGCATATGAGAAGAAACAAGAAAGGTACTACGCCCGCCGACTATTTGCAAACAGTAACTCACAGGACTCCGTAAATAGGAACAACCGGCTAGGTAGGAACATACGCACACTAATAACTATATAGGTAAGTACCTACAACGTATACTGTACTGTTCTAGACGGCGTTCGTAAATATCGATAAATATCGTCATCAGGGGTAAAGTGAGAGAGAGGCAAAGAAATGTGACAGTCAGTCCCTTGATAGACATAGAGGCGGTACCGTCGAACAAAAGACTGGTACGGAACCCGACATCCAGTTTCACCGAGAATTACGTAACGGCGTATAAGGCTAAAGTGCGCCATTAGATTTCTAACTATATGATATTTACGGAAAATTATGTGGGACTTGGTATGTTGTCGCCTTTATAAAAATTCCGCACTATAGTCGCTGCCCGAGTGGAAGTTAATGAAATCACCTTGTTGTTAATTATCGTATATGATTTTACGTAAAAGGGATGTAAAATATGGAGGCGTTTGCTGGATTGTATTCCGACATCATAAAGTTTTAAAAATAAAGTTAGATGTACTTACATCCGCCAACCAAAAAGGCAATGCAACTACTGTATGGATTTAAAGCAACTTTCTAAACTTTAAGCATATAATTTGGAAGGTTTCTACATCATATATAGGTATTATAATACTACAAGGTTACACACTGCCCGAAATTTTTTTAATATGATGTTTTAATTCAATTATTAAAATCCAATTTTAAACATTATCGTCTATTTTATTACTTTCAATAATTAAATACTTTTTCAGTATACCCTCTCAAATGCCAGATGGCATGTGGGGGGAGAATTTTTGACTGCAACAATCTAGAGGACGCTCTGATGTTACAAAAATTACGATTAGTAAGTTACCCCCTTAATATCTTTAGTACGACCGGAGACACTGTGGGAGGATGTTGCTCAATGTTCTATACTCCAATATTCGATCTTAAAGTAGTTGATTCAAGTGAGCTAATGTGAGAGAGACTTTTATGTAACCGGTATCAAGGTTGTTGATTGACTTTTTAACATAAAGAAAACGTTTAAGTTAAAACATATGAGATTTTATATAATAAAAGGTTTGAAATGTAGAGCCGTGTAAAAAATAATGGTATAAATATCTGAGGTACGTAAAATGAGTTCTCTTATTTAGTAGCAAATACGTTTTTTAATTATTAATTCCAAGTTTTGCAATATAAATTCATCATAGAAAAGCAAATACGTTAAAATTTCAAAATTCCCTCGTCTTTTCTTCCCAATCTTTGTACCTGGGTGATTTTATGTTTAAAAGTCGGGTAATAGTCAGCATATGCTATATTGGGTGGTAAAAATTACTGGATATTTGATTCCGTGTCGTGAATACATCTTAACTAGTAAAATTCAAATTGTCACCTTATAAAACTTTTCCATCTATTTGCGAGCAAACTGGTTGGAGGTTGCGTACAAAATTTTCTAACCCAGAATTTTGTCGAACATATTAAAATAAAATATCTTATAAGTATAATAACATTTAGAGTAGAATTAAAAGAATACGCTCTTCTTTAGGTTGATATGGGGGCAGAATACCTTTGGAAGGAGCAAATCGGCAAACATCACAGCGAGCAGCTGTGGTCAGGGCATCGAATGGGTGCTCTCGTGCTTTTAATTACAGAGAATGGGTCACGAACGGGAACATTTCTCGGGAAGATCGTCGTTAGAGAAAATTTACCCAAAAAATATATTAAAATCTACATTAGAATTAAAATAATACGTTTGGTTTTAGGTGGATATGGACGCAGAATACCTTTGGAGGGAGTAAATTGGCAAACATAAGAGGGGGCAGATCTGGGCAGGGCATTGAATGGGGGCTCTCGTACTTCTAATCACGGAGAATAGCTCAGAAACGGGAACTTTTCTTGGGAAAATCGTCGTTTAGAAAATTTACCCAACAATTATGTAGGTAAAAATGCGGGTAAAATGAATATCGTAAACTTTGTTTAAAAATAACCATCAGTTTAGATTGAAATTCGGAATAAATAGGATTTTATCAAAATAGCCGTTAAAATTTATAAAAATTACTCGAGACACGGCCGTCTCTCACGGAGGTTGGCTAGTGAATGATCCGAATTACAAAAATTTTAACAGACATATAAACTTTAGCCGTTAATTTAAACTGATGTGAGGGAATATTGGATATTTAATATGTTAGAATACCCATGTGACCAAATTGATCTATGAAAAATTTAAAATAAAATGAAATAAGTAATTATTTGTAAAATTGTGGAATCACCTCACATTCATTATAAAATAAAAATAGGTGTGTGTACATGATAAAAAATACTTTTAAAAATATATAATACATATACTGTATTTAATTAACAATCTTAAAATATGAACTATACAGTGAGTATGCAACCTTACATATATGTCAATTTTTTACAAAACCGAGCCCCAGCTATTTTTCCTGTCTTCTGTTGACACATCAATGAACTTGGATTAAAATACATCTAAAAGCATTATTAAACTAATTCAATAAATACACTGTAACAAAAAAAAGTAAATGTTATTTCGAACTGAAAACGATCCAACTTTGATCTGTCAAAATCTGCTACAAATATTTAATGTTCAAATTCTAATGTGATTTCGATGTGCAGGTGTCTCGCTACTGATCATATTTACCTTCTGAAGTGAAAATGCCCTTAAATCACTTGCCAAATCCATAGGTTTCTGCATCACCTGGATCTTCTGACTGTATGTGCAACATTCTATAGCCTTTTTTTGTTATATGTTTTTTATTATTTTAAAATAGATAAAAGTAAAACTAGTAAAGTTACACTTAAATAATATCAATTTATTAAACCACTACAACATGTACCCAACTATAGTTAAACTTACTAGAAGCAGTAATTAAGTTTGTTGTCGTCAAATAATGCTTTACGCACTTGTAACTATATTTTATATTGGTAAAATGAGCGTGAAAATCTGGGAAAAATAACTATTCTTGCATTTATTTAGCAGTAAATTCTCAAGGCGATTTCGCCAGATAGATGCTTTTACGATCGTTAAAATACCATTTGCTAAATAAACTACAATAGGGACCACCCACAAATTATACGTTTTACTGAAGGCGAGCATAAACGTAAGGTTCAAGAACGTTTACGCGAAACAGAGATTCATGCAAAACATCAGGCATATAAATATTTTCCTCAAATTTGATGCGAGAGCGTTTCTCTTACCGTATACCATAAGTGGTTTACCATGTACTGCGGTGGCATGCAAAGATACACACTAATACTATTTGTTACAGGTCTTAATGCTATCTAAGTTCAAAGATTAAATAATTGTGCTAGGTGGTGATTCCAACGAACATTCATACACATGATAAATATGTTTCTTTTACTTGCACACCGAAGCATTTATTTCTATTTAGAGAACATTTTAATACTGTCGCCTCACGCTGAAGCATTTTCGTTTAATAGTCTTATTTTCTTAGATAATGCTGGAGGTATGCATAAAATCTCTATATATTCTTGTCGTGACTTTTATTACTTCGTACTTTATGGTACTTTATTTGTCAATTTTTTCTTCTCTCCGCACGGTAACGTTCTTCGTTTGACTTTGTGATCCTTTGAATGCTCCATTTCGATTTTTATTTTATTTAGTGGGACATTAAGCAACACGCTTTCTGTACTGAACTACCACGGAATATCTACTTAGATATGCAGACTCCTCTGCATAATCGAAATGGGTTTATAAACGACAGTAGGAGGTTTAAGTGAATATAAAGAATATTTCAGGCTTTAAATTAATAAAAATGTAACGTTGCTGTATGTATCGAATTTTATTGCTACTGTAGTGATTACGTCTCCTCACCAAACCAACTTACATTACTAAGTAGCACGCATAAACCCTAAAAACAAATAACAAAATAAAATATCAAATGTAATATATATTATCTGCCACTGCAACACAATATTTTAGTGAAATAAATCATGTGTAATTGCTGAAATTTCGTAGAAGATTGTTCAAATAATTTATATTCATCAATCATGCTTAACACCAACAGTATTTCAATAATGTAAATCCATTACAGAGTTCGTGTTGACACATAATTGCTTAAATAGAGAAATATAATTAATAATTAGTGAAGGAGTTACTATGCAATCAAACAGTCCTGCTGTAAATGTAAAATTATAAAACATTTATAAATTTGTAAGAAAATCAATATTCTGGGTACATAATTAATTTAATAATGTAAGCTATTTTTTTATAAAAATCTAACAAAAACAAGTAATCGTAATATATATCTATGTGTAAAATTGATGATGTCGTTACATATTATTATATGGTCTGGGGAACATTACATAACACTATCAAATGTACATTAAAAGTACAACTAACTAATAGAGATTAATTTTCTGGATTTAACTACTATCCATTCCTACATTAACAGTAAACTAAATGTTGAGATATACAGAAAACCCACTCACTTGGTATGAATTAATCAACAATCTAATCATCCTTTTAACCACAAATATGCGTCTTTCTATTATTATCTTCATAGACTAGTTATCTTCTTCCACTGAAGATCCTTTAATAAGGAACTAAATATACTAAAAAAATAGCCATAATGAATAATTATAACTCTATATAATAGATAAGTTATTGCATAAAATTAATAATAAAAATGGAAAATACAGCCCATTTAGATATTACCTCAGATTCTACAGTGGACAAGGACAAGTACTGTCGTTTCAATTCCTATATATGGTCCGTTCTCTCACAAAATTGCTAACAACCTTAAACTAATACGTACATGTAGCGTTTGGAACATTACACTACTTAAGAAATTTAATTATTAACAATAAAAGATAATATAAGAGCCACTAAAAAGAAAGGTGTTTACCTCCTGACATGTAATGATTTCCATTGCACATACATCGGAAGGACCTCTAGAAATTTTTAAATTAGGATAAAAGAATTGGCTTTTGCGCTACGTAAATGCGTAAAACCCAATTCTACTGTGGATTCCTTGTTCGGTAAACATTTAACAAAAAATAAACACAATCTTAACATCGATCACAATTTCACAATATTACATACGGCCAAAAAAGGTACCTACCTCAACAACTTGGAAGCATTAGAAATACTGAGGCAACAGCTCACTAGCAGAGACCTTTCTTTAAATTCGCGATTAGTTTTCGAGTACACTCCTCTTTTCCAAGTTTTACTCGAGAGATGACCCCGTTACATATATGGTTTTCAATTATTCCACCATGGCTTCAGTACTTCATTACTTTATGTTTAGTTCTTCAATAGTAGATGACACTAGTGTACTGCATTTTTCTAGAAATTTTCTAACTTTATTCAAAGTTCATTCCAGAATCATTTTATATTCGTGTGCGAAGTGACAACATCTATTTTAAATATTTTTAAAGTGTTGTTTGTTTAATTACTGTTTTCTTTAATGTCTGTTCTTTACAAATTTTATTTAAGTCTAACTATTTACATTGCCCTTTCTAATTTTACTTTGTTTTTAAACCTGGACTATTTTTAAACTGATTTTAAATTGTAAGTACCTTTTAATTAATTTTTTACTTTTGCTTATCTTTCTTATACATATATAAATTTTTTACTTTAATTGCTTTGTTTAATAATTTTTTATACTCTCTCATAAATTGATACTTCTGTAGCTAACCTGAGGATGCTCGGCTAGAGCGAAACCGGTCGTGCGATACATTAACGAATTTTGTGAGGATCAAGACCGTGTTTTCTTCTTTTTTCCTTTAAACACAACTCACATAGAGTCAAATTATGGCTTTTCTTTTTATTAGAAATATTTATATCTTTATTCTGCATTTTGTGCTTACAAAGCTGTATTTACAGAATATATCATAGATAAATTAAAAAATAAAAATCAATTAAGAATAGTTTAACACAGAATTTAAAAGAAAAATACGAATGAATAAACTGTCACTACAGTGGATTTCGAAATTACTTACTCCTGAATAAAAATTATGTTAGTGACACAGATCCTCTTTATAATTACAACGGGTGATACATGGGAGTATCACTGGGAGCAACTCAGTGATTCTAAAGATATCTCAGCTTTAAGGAAAACAGGGTCGCAATTTTTTACCGAGGAGACTCATGTAACCACGGTATCTTGGAGTGTAAGAATTAATGCATATAAGGAAGCTGTTAAAGAATTATAAACTGCCATTCAACAAGAAACGCCTCAAAGTTGAATAAAAATGTGTGATGTTTTAAGGCAATACCATGCTTCCTCATTTCCGAGAATGAGTGTGTTCGTAGGTATCCGGATTAGGGATAGATTATTACCCACCTCTAATGTATTGAGAGTATCAAGAGAGCTTCGTATCAGTTTCGTATTGCACTTATGTGCCGGTAGTGCTTTACGCAATGCGTGACTGTCATTGCAAATTGTTACACCGGGATGATTCACGTTTATAAGGACACAAGAATTCGGCCTACGGAAAATAGGTTGTGCCCGCAAAGGTGAGTTAGGGTGGGAGTTACTTTATCTCTTATAACTATTGTTGTAATATCTTCTAACTGCGACAAAATATCTTGGGCCTGCTCGGTTTTCGAACCGTGCAAAGACCAGCAGGTATCTGCCTGCGTCAAAGGTTTTTCGTTGTATCTCCATTCATCCCTATTTGGAAAGGAAATAGTGAAGTATGCATCGGTTATTGGTCGATCATCATCTCCGAAGGCATTCCCAGCATGCGTCGAAAGCAACCGATTCTAGCAGCTTGTTGACCACACAGACATGAGTATGTGGTGATTGATTCGCTATTTGCCAGACTAAATGCGGTTAGCCTGATCTTTTCTACAACAAAAGCTAGAGCTTCTACTGCTAATGACGGGAAACAAGATATTGCTTCTGTGATTGCCACACTTGCGATCCTTTAAATGGACGAAGGTTTTGCTAGAGCCACAGATTTGTTGCGCTTGTTTCCATCATTCTATAGCTGCATAGATTATTGGTGTATGCACTGCCATCATATAAAGCCAGTGAACTAGCTTTGGAGAGAGGCTCCAAGTATTTCCACTTCTTTGAGTGTGTCCATAAGGATAGCCCCCTCCCCCCCCCTCCCCCCTTGTGGGTTATATTTTCCAAATGCTGCTTCTGAAGAGACGGTCATCTACAAGTAATAACCATAACAACGCAGATAAAATTCCTCGTCAACATTATTTGTTCGGCCTTAACCTGTCTATTTCTTCGTTTAAGATTTTTATGACAAATCTGTTTGTAAACATAGCGTCAATCTAGTCCGCTTTATTCTTATAGCTTGATTGTTTGTGACAAAAACCTGACCTATCTAAAAACGCTTGGCTTTTTAAACTGACAACTTCACAATTATTCGGCAGCGTCTCTTAAACTGAACGCGCAGGAATGAATTTAACTTTATTATGGCGCACCGATAAAGTAAACCAAATTGCTAGTCAAAAATTTAAAAAATCCTCTTAACAATAAACTTTTAATGGCCCTATTAAATTAGTGTAACACGTGCGGCCATTTCAAACCAATGCAATGTATGAATTTAAACGTTGGTCATATTCCGACTGACGCTATTTGAACTTCATTACGTTAGATACAACGTTGGATCGTAACAATAAAAGATCATAAATCTTAATAATTGCAGAGGGTTTATGTCGGGTGATTACAATATATATTAGTTGCATTTTGTTGGCGCACCAGACCGATCCATTACCACAATAAAATGGGACATTAGCATACGCAAAAACCCAACAATATGTACGAAGATTTATGGGAGACTTAATATTGAATTCAATTTACTTGTACAACCTTAACAATAGCGGCAACATGTGTAAGCATATATTGTTGCCATAAGATATACAGCCTATAGACGAGGTGAGAATGTGCTTGCGAGAAAGTGTTCCGCACTATTTATCATTAGGTAGATTGTCTCGCTTGGTAAGGGAAGATAGATTTTAAATAATGGCATTTGCAAAGAATAAGAAGGAATTCTTCATAGGTTTTTGAAAAAGACGCTGTATGGATCTGTATCGCATGGGGGTAGTTATTTGCTACCGGTTTCGTGAAAACTTAAAATAATCGAAAGAATTGCTTAAAGAGTGAATTAAGTTAACTAGTGTGATACGTTGTTTTAAATCTTTTGAAAATTTAATGAACCCTTAAGATTCATAATAGCCTATTCAAATAGCCTATTCAAATCACTGTGGACAACATAAAATGGCCGGAATGAACTTCCTGATCAATAAATTATAAAATTCCCGCTTAACAAAGTGAATTGCAATAATTACTTTTCTATATATGTTGTCCAGAGTATAAAAAAAGTCTAATATAAACACTATGTAAGAAGTGCCACGGTTTTAACATCAGAAGAAAATCGCGACAAAAACTTTGTCAAATTACCTTTCCAAAAACTTTCAAAAAGCTTCAAGCGGCATTTTCAAAGGGCAGATTTTGAACATTTATTTCACCTCAAGAAACACACCCAGAAACCTCTTAGGCAAAGCGAAAGATAAACCGTATCTTAATGAAAGATCCAGCATTTACAAAATCGGGTGTAGTGGCTATAATAAAGTTTACATTGGACAAACAAGGCCTGCTATCGGAACTGGAGTCAAGGAATACATAGCAAGTTATCACCAGAGGACACTTAAATCATCCAGCGTTGCGCAACATATAAACGATACCGGCCATAAGATTGATATAGAAAACCTTAAATTAGTAAAGAATGTACAATCACCTAAAGAGTTAGACGCATCCCACATACATAAAAATACATACAAATAACTTATTGAATCGAGAAGTTGCACTTCGCCAATATTCAATTTTAATGAAGTTATGGGGGTAGGATGGTGCACGTTTGCCATTAATTCTTGGTATTTTGAAGGGTCAAGTAGGCGTAGAAAAGCACCTGTAAATTTGTTCTTTTTTTTAGACAGAGATAAGGTCATATTTCGGTAATAGATCTTTTTCCTTATTTTTACTTAACTCATTTGGTATTTGGTTGGTAATGGAAGTCCACGTGTTCCCGAAACACTAATTACTTTTATTTACACCTAGCTATTTACTGCCAATTTTATTGGTCATTTTTTTGTTTATGTGTTATGTATCTGTAAAAAAAAAGATAGGTTATAAGCTGCACGATAAATAGCCAAGTATACAAACAGGCCCTTACGAACGAGCTGTTAATAATAGTAATACATTCTGTACAAATCTGTTAGGTTTGTGAATTTCACAAAATATTTTATGAACACATGTCGTTTGTAAAGTTTTCATATTTTTTTTTTGCAGTTAGGTAAAAAACGACTTTGTTGTTTGTTAAATTTACAAAGTGAGCTAGTGTATGCATGTAGATAACAAATTTAATAAAATTAATAAAATATTTGTTACTGCACTCGTGTCTAATATGATTTACAACATCATGATTAAAATCAATAATAACATTATTATTGTTATATTAATTTGCAGTTGGTGCAAGAAAACACGGCTGTACGATGGGGAGCCTTAATTACGCTTGATGTAAGAAATGCGTTTAACTCCATCCCACAGAAGAAGATTCTTGAAGAATTGGTTCGAAGGAAAGTGTCACAATACCTTAAGAACACAATAGCTAGCTACATGGAGGATAGGTCACTCAGGATAGAAAAAGATCTGTATATGGATGTTACTACTGATGTACCGCAGGGATCGGTATTGAGGCCGACCCTCTGCAACATAGTATATGACGGGGTTCTTCGAATAGATATGCCGGAAGATGCATGGACGGTAGCTTACGCAGACGATCTGGCAGTTGTGATGATCGCTAAAACTAAGGAACAACTAGTAAACAAAAGTGATGAAGCGCTGGAGTCTATTAACAACGGGATGATAAAGCACGGGTTAGAACTAGCACCTGAAAAGTCAGAGGCACTCAAATTGAAGGGACCGAGAAATAAAGAGGGAGTGAACTTCTACTGTAAGGGAACCGAAATTGTACCATCGAAGCGGATACGGTACCTGCGCCTTCTTTTAACTGAGAACGGCAAATTCGGAGAGCGTATAAAGGAAGCAACCCTAAAAGCGGAGAAGAAAGTAGCGGCTCTTATAAGAATTACACCGAATGTCAAGGGACCCACAAACAAAAAAAGAGAGATGTGGTACAACGTAGTACAATCAATTATGTTGTACGGGGCACCGGTATGGTACGATTCTCTGAAAGCACAAAGAAGCAAACAAATGATGGTAAGGCTGCAAAGGAAAATGTTACTCCGAGTAGCCAGCGCCTTCCGTACGGTATCGGAAAGTGCAATGCAGGTAGTCACCGCAGTGATCCCAATAGAACTAATGGCTCTAAAGAGAACGACGTTACATCAAACACGGGACGGTGGAACGAAAGAAGCCAAAAAAGAAGAATGGGAGACCACGCTACAACTGTGGCAGAAAAAATAGGAAAGTACAGAAGAAGTGACCCAATGTATGTATGTATGTAATACCAAGAATAGAATGATGGGTAAAATACACACAGACAAACTGACTACTATCTATCGCAAGTACTAACAAGACACGGGTGCTTTGATATATACACCAAAAGAATAAGAAAAAGTATAGATGACAACTGCATATAGCTGCATATGACCAAAGAGATACCGTGGAACACACTCTATTGGATTGCGAACGATGGCAAGCAGAGAGGACGCAACTGAACTTACGGATTGGGAAAAGCAAAGTGGGACAAATATGGTAAACTTAATGTTAGAAGACAGAGGAAGCAGTGCATAGCTACATCAGAGAAATAATGAAAAAGAAGGAAGAAGAAATAAGACAGAGGAACTAAGGCAGGGCAAAAAGAGGGCAACCCGTACTCCGATATGCGACGATATGCGTTTAGCGATTCCGGCGCACGGTGTGAAGAGGTGGGGTATTTTTTAGCCGGTAAGAATCCGGCGCTACTGGCTACCGATACAGAAAGATCGGATCCCAGTGCCTATGAAGGTTTTCTCCCCATCGCAAAAAAAAAAACAATAACATGATGTAGTTAACGAATTTTGCATATTTTCAGGTTATGAATTACAGTAGCGTACACAATGTATACATGGTATAACTTTCAAGGAAAATTATATAAAATTATATAGATAAACCAAAGGAATGTTAGATTTTTGGCAAAATTCCGATGTTATAAATATGAATATTAACATATTAACAAAAATCAACTGCTTATATTAATTATGGGTGTTGCATTGGTTTCAGCATTTGCTGGCTATATCAATGCATAAAGGTTGAAAATTACAAAAATTATTGAAATAACATCTTCATTTCTCTTACAAGTGCATACCCATTAAGACACAATTTTCATATTTACTGTACAAAGAGATATTACCCCTTGCAACTTTTTAATGGTGTCTTGAAATGGTTCATTCACATTTTTGTCCAAAATGTTCTCACATTTTTCATCTCTGGCTTTATCATTTTTGTTATAGGAACAAACGTAACGTTATAGAACCATTAAATATAACAGTAACCTAGCTAGTACCTTTATAAAGCAATTTGTTCTGGGTTCATAAAACGGGTCACATTTAAAAGACTCTTCAAACTACTTGTTATTTATGTGTTTGACCACTCGGATTGTTCTGCATTGGAGCACGAGATTTATTGGAACCTGTATTAGCCAAATTTATATTTCGATTTGTTTTCTAGTAAAAAAATATTTACTTTTAAATCAACCACTAAACTGTAACTATACAATGTACAGCCAGAGGGAGATCATAAATAAAGATGCTCGTGTAACGTTCACACCGCCACGCACTTTTACATGTTTTTATTATTTACACTTGTATAAATCAATTTATCTTTATTTTAATTACCAATAAGTCGAACCCTCGGGCCATTACACTAGCCGGCATAGTTCGTGCATTATGAATTATGTGGTCATTGTTTCCCATGAACATCTTCGTATCGTAATTTATTAGTTTCAACACTTAATTTCTATGAATACGTTTAAAGTAATCGTTAACAAAGGATTTATACTCGGGTTGGTAACATGTATATGTACTTATTTCTTAGCTATATATGCGATGTAATAATTCTCATGTAAGTTGTACTTCCTTTTCTTGTATACAAATACAAGGAATAGATATTATGAAGCGAGAGAAATGGAAAACGAAAGGATATACTATGTATCATAACCATTCAAACATATGCCTACGTAACAATTAATTTGTTAAGAATGTAAGTAGGCCTTGTACGGAACAAAACGCATTAAAAATTTGCTCTAGGAATAAAGATTTGGCATAAAATATTATATTGTTGCTAAGCATACTACCTTTTAGAAAGTTATACTGAGTGAACTGATAAATATCCACAAAATCAAAACAATATCATTGCCGGTATAAAAAAAAACACCTTGCTAGTTGCATCCACATTCTTTTGCACATGAAGTTATGACGCTCCACTGGCTTGCTTTATTTATAAGATAAGAACTTTGTGTAAAGTCGTATTTTTATGAGAAAGTGTTACCCAATTAAGTTATCTTAACACTACACAAATGCTATGTTTAAATACTATAAAAAAAATAATGTTTTCAATGGCAAAGTAAAATGCTATACTTTCTTAGAACACTTATTGAATCCTCGCAGATCGTATCTATTTCCAACTTAGCTTCGCTTTCTGTCTAAATAGTTCTCAAATATTCTCTAATTTAAAAAGACATTAAGAAAGATACTGCAGTTATACAGTGTTTTCCATAGAAGTGACTAGCTAACTGGAAATTCTGATTTCAAGAACGTAATGGTATATAAGGATTTTTATTTAAAATAATACAATTCGTGGCGACTTTTAGTTAATTGCAAGTGTAAAATAAGGGGAATAACGCTATCAAGTATACCGGGAAAGATATGGATATAATGGACACACGAATTCGAGAAATAGTGGAAGATACGATTGAAGATACGCAATATGGATTTAGAGGTGGGAGAAGTACGCAAGACTTAATCTTCATTGTAAGGCAAGCCAGTGAAAGAGTGATTAACAAAAATAAAAAATTACATATATGCTACATCGACTTACACAAAGCGTTTGATAGGGTAAGGAGAGATAATATATGGAAGTCATTAAAAAAAGAGAAAAATCGATGAAGAAGCCGTGGAAGTCATAAAATCAATGTACAAGGACAACATAAATATAGTAAGAATAAATAATGAAGAGTCGAAAGAATTTAAAACGGAAATAGGTGTTAAACAAGGATGTGTTCTCAGTTCCATTTTGTTCTCCTGTGTATTAAATGGCGCAATAAAGAAGGCAAAACCAAAAATGAAACTACTAAAATTGGGATATAGAAAATGAAACCCACTAGTATAGCAGAGTTAATGTAAGCCGATGGTATTGGCAGAGACCGAAGAAAACCTATAATATAATATAAACATCCTAAATGAAGAACTTACAAAAATTAATATGAAAATAAATACAGATAAGACAATGAGTATGATAGTGGCAAAAGTGAAAACAAAACATAACATTAAAATAAACGGACAAATAATTGAACAGGTCAACGAATACAAGTACCTCGGGACGATAATTGCGGCCATTGGAAAGATAGACAAAGAAATTGATGAAAGGATGAAGAAGGGTGGAAAAATATATAATACGATGAAAAAGACATTCCAAGGAAAAAAAGAGGTGCAAAAGAACGTTAAAGTCGACGTAATAAATAAAATAGTAAGGCCAGTGCTGGCGTACAGCTGCGAATCCTGGACGCTGACCGAAAACCATAAATCCAGAATTAATGCCATGGATATGAGATTCCTAAGAAAAGTAGAAAATAAAACGAGAAGAGATAGAATCAGGAATGAGAATATAAGGGGAAGAATAGGGAATGATACCAATACGAATTAAAATAGAAGGACAGCTAAGATGGTATGGACATATTTGTCGAATGTCAGAAGAAAGAATAACTAAGAAAATTTATGAAACTAAAATATCTGGGAAAAATACAAGAGGAAGGCCAAGGAAAACATGGAACAATGAGATAAGGGAAGTATTGACTGAGAGAGGAATGAATTGGCGTGAGGTAAGAGAAATGACAAAAGACCATTCTCCGGTCTTTTGTCATTTCTCTGGAGAGAGAAGATAAGCGAGGGAAAGTGACTTCAGCTTCGGAATGACCTTACACATAACGGTAGAAAGGTTTTTCAAGGAATAATAAAAAAAAATGCAAATGTAAAAAATTTAAGACATTTTAAAAACAAGGTAAGTACCAAACTACTGCAAACCCCAATTTTTTAAAACTGAAAGTTTTCGTTATGCCCGAAAACTTCTAACTAGTCACTTCCGCGGAAAACCCTGTATACATTCACACTACAGCAACTGTCTGTCCAACTGTGCACCAGTTTTGGAGTTTGAACTCTTGGTTTGTGTTTAGTTCTTCGAAATTCAAAGTAACCTTGTTGGATTTGCTTTGGAAAGCAATAGTGTTAGTATGCAGGTTTCTTAATTGCCTGCGTCTATGTGGTCGTAGTCTAGCAAATCAGGCAGCTATAAGTTAACATTGATTTTATCGCTGCTATGTACTTGGACATACCTACCACCCATACAGCATACGATACCTCACTTCTCACATTTTGTATTAATCACAATTTCTCTGCGTATTGTCATCAGTGGATGCTTATATATTTGTCACAAAATGTAGATTCCTAAGAATTTAACGTTTTTACTGAATGGTACTCCTTCATCATGTAGAGTTGGTGTTTTCAGGCCATGCACTTTTCTTGTTTTGGTAAGGGGAAGAGTGTAGTGTTACTTGCCTAAGATTGAACTTAAGGTCTCCGTTATACATCACCCTCCTTTTGCTTTCAGAGCTCTCTACTTGAGTTCTGGGATAACGCTTGAAATGCTTGAAATCAGGAGCCCTGTCTTTGAAATAAGTAGTGATACAGTGATTTCTTGACAAATACATCTAAGCACACACTAACCAGACTTTCAAACCCACAAGTGATGTGCAGATGGGTCAGAATAGGCACATATTTCGGAACTGGCATATATTGATAAACTCTAAATCATAAAGAATATATGACATTAGAGCAATATACCACCGTACACCAAACAGAAGTATCAGCAATACAGGCCGTAGGGCTTTGGAGGAATAATCCGTGAGTCAGTTGATTCATCTTGTCGGATAGCTTAGTCCTAAAGACACTAGCATCCTATAAAGTAACCTCCAAGGTAGCTCGGGATTGCCTGCAAAACCTAAGAGATCCGGCTCTCAAAACGATACGTAGTCCAATAGTAAAGTAGATCACAACAAAGCAGCAGCTCTACTGAAACAGCGTTGATGGGTAGATACATAACAAATATTTGACGAGGAAACTATCTCAGCACTTAACTGAGGATGTGTTGGCTCTCATCGAAATATACCTTGAAACTATAAGTGGTCCCCTGGCAGAATAAGGAAATAAGACCATCCAAGGAAGCATCTATATAAAATAGATTTTTTTTAGATTTTGGATGTATTGCATCGGAACAACAAGGGCTCACACTACTTCGTGTAGCAAATTCCTTGAGAGATCTGACGGACCAAGATTTGCCACACAGGCTATAGAACCTAGCTAAATGGGCTAACCTGTTTATTTAAAGTAATTTACTATGTACCAAAATAATTAGAATAACGCCAAAGAACTTAGAGCGCCGTATTACTGGAGTAAATAAGAATTGATCTGATCCAGTGACCAAACCAATCAATTACTCTTGTAGTCAAAGCCCAAGATTCCCATACCGCTTATTCCGATGCCGGTTATAGGATAGTTATAGCTAAAATAATGGCCTATTGGTGTCCACAACGGTTAACTGGTTATGGCGACTGGACGATCATGACGCTTAGCCTGTCATGATAAGCAATCGGTTACGACAGTTAACCTGTCAGTTCGGTTGAGTGCTCGAGGTGGTTTAAAATACTACATTTTATGATTTTTCTTTTCAGTTTGACTACATCAACTACCTATAGTGCTGTAAACAATTTATATTTGCTTAAAATTAATATTTTTGGCAGGACGAAAAGAATGATAAGAACACGATTCGCTCGTGAGCAAATTTTTTTGTAAAGGATTTTACTTCTAATCGGTACGTGAATATATCTACTATTCTTAGTCAAATATAAATCTCGCTCACGAATAAAGTAATGGGAAATAAAAATATATCTATCACTGGCGAATGTATTTCGAATCATTTCTCGATGTAATTACGTATTGTTTTATCATATTTTTTTTCTGTGAAGAGCTGGGAGGACGAAAATAGATGTGATTTTTATTAGTTTAAGTGTTTGTTTAATGGTCCCAGCATAACATAAGTAAATTTTGGGAGATGTTGCAGATGTCACCAGATAATTAAGAGTAGTAGGTAATACGATTCATTCGTGGTAGGAATTTATAAAAGCCGATGGTTGGCGGCAATGATTCGCCTAGGAATGATAAAAGTACGATCATTTTATATATTTACCAATTGCGGGCAGTATCTTACCATCTTTACGATATGGAAAAATTAAATGTAAAGTTTAGGATTTCAAAAAAATTAATAAGATTGTAACAGATATAGATTCTCAACAATGTTTGACGGCGGTGTTTTAATTAATGCGCTAGGGAGGTTACAGACTGATGAAAATCGCCTTATGCTTTTTCACACGTGTTCGTCTTGAAACACGATGTCTTTGCATTGGGAATCTACGATACCGTATAATAATTCAAACAGTAACTAAGCAAGAGTAACGGAAATAATTATTATTGATGATTAATAAAATGTTGTTTGAATGGGGTTATTTGAAAACGATAATAGAATAAATAAAAATGTAATTATTCTTTCCATTCAAATTTAATTTTCATAAATTACTACATGTTTCGCCGTGACGCCATCTTCAGGTATGTATGTCAGAAGCAAAATAATAATTGTTATTGTTTCTAGTTGAGGCGAAATTGATATATACATATGTAATAATAATAATGGTAGCAATATGAGTGCATTCTGTTTTAAAACAATATGCTATGCTTTAACATACCTTGGCTAGGTATCTATTTATACATACCAGTTAACGATTTCAATCTTGGTAGACAAAAGTAAAGTTACATATATATGCGTACATTCTGATGTAATTTAAATTAAGGCAATCTTGTGTGCCTCCATGTAACTTCCAGAAAAAAACTATGATTTTATTTAGAGCTAGACCATTAACATATCATCAATAATCTTTTCAAAAAGCTGCAAAGGACATGTTACCAAAGTGATTAATTAACAAATAAACTGGTATAAACACAAATAAACGTTATAAAACCATGTTTTCTGAGCACGCTGCCATTATAATTGTTCAAGTTGATAGATTAGTCGCTCGCTGCTAACAGTGGAACGACATACTATTAAGTGAAACTTAAGTGAACGGACGAGTGAAAAAATGTGTACTGAAATAGTTTTGTAACGTAACGCCCGAGTATTTACTAAGATTAATAAGTTCTGTTGAATTCGTAATGTTGGCGTTTGATGAACCGCTACACGTCCTAAACTAAGGCGCGAATGGTAAGTTGTACCGATGTAGTCGCATGAGACGTAAGTTGAACACGAACATTAGCTGGTATATTTCATAAGAATGTTTAGCTAGCAGGAACGGATTTTCATCTGAATTTTGTCACTCTAATTATAGATAAAAGTGAAATAATTGAGTTGTGAATAGATAAAGGGCTAGATTAATGTTAAACTATTAAATTATTTTTCTTTTTACTGTTTATATGGAAGTTATTCAAACATAATAATAAAGAATGTTCATAATAAACAACAAGAGTGCGGTCCTGCATTCACTCCTATACTCAGAGTATGTAATTTTATCTAACTGCATTAACACCTCTAGAGGTTACCAAGGTTATCGGCTCATTACGTTCCGATATCATTAGAGTTTAATGAGATTGCTAATAATTCGATAAAAATACCCACGGAATTATAGATTTTACTATAAACTGTAACGCACAAGGCGCGGTAATAATAAACGCGCCCGTGAGCGACTAGTTTTCGATTGTGTGTTATTACTGTGGCAGGGACGATTGTTATACGGGCGATCCGTTAAATCAGAAGTGCCATAGAGAGATGAGAGAAGATAATATTTTGATTGGATTCGCACGAGCTCAATTCTCCACGCCCGATACCTAAAATAAGGGGTCACCTTTTTTTCCGACTATAGAAGCAATTTTAAGGCGGCTCGTGCTTTTCTAAGAAGATAGACGTAGAAGTATTTTAATGGAGACATTCTTGTGGCAATCAATGACGCGATGTATTTTTGTAATCAAGCGGTTAAATTTGGAGGATATCAAGTAGACTTTTTTTGCACACGTATCCTGCAATCGGGTTTGGTCAATTAAGTGTAATCATCATTCATTTCAACCTTCCGTAGATATTAGTAATGATGGACGGCGTTATGGTGATTTCGCCGAGCTACTGTTTGAGACCTTGCCGATGCTTAATTAAGTTCTTACTTGGTATACCATTGCGCAGCTGATTCAAACCCATCAAGGAATTCAAAATGCTTTTTAATATATTTTAAGTAAACACCAACGGTATGCAAGTGCACAATAGAAACTGCAAGACTATCTTGTATGGACGACTTATACTTATTGGTTTGAACAAATGAAAGCAGGGCTACGCTGATGACGGCAGCAGAAACACTGTGGAGATTGTTACGGTTTTTTTTCTTCCTTCGCATCTCAGGTTTGCTTACACACTGTTTGGGCATCGATTCATCGGGGTGTCGTATATATTGGTTGGTTCTGCTTAATTCCACAAGTGTCATATTTAGTTTTGCCTCTTTTTTAGTATTTCTACTTACCTTAGGCATTTTGTTATCTAGCTATCCCTGTTTTTGTGCATTGTATTCAAGCATTTTGCTCTTTACTTGCTATTGGGCCATGCGGCATAGGGCTTGTGTTAATTTCCTTATTACGCTAGAATCAGTGATGTGTTAGTTACTTGTGGCTGCCTCATGTTCATTTACCACCAATTTTAGTTATTTTTCCGCTGCCTTAGATTGAGTGTTTTGTTTACGTTTGCTTATGTTTACTTCGTAGTTGTCAAATTTGCGTATGTGTTCAATAACGCCTGTTGTGTTTTGTGTGCGTTCAGACAGAACCTTGCGTCGGCTTACTATAAAAAATTATATGCGGATTATAGCTTTGATTTATTTATTGATACTACTTGTTTACATATACTGTCTATATAAAACAAAATACATCTTGCTTGATAAAAAAGCGATACTATTTCAACAGCTTATTCTTCTGGTAATTCCTTTCCTTACCGGGTATTCTTAGTTTGGGGTATTTTGGAATATCGGATGGTTAGTTACTTTTGGTATCCCTTGGGTGGCTAACCTTCGGTCAAGTTGTTGACCAGATTTTTCCGATAGGAACGATTTCCTGTTTTGATCATGGTAATAAACAGACGTAGATTTTGAGGTTTCTCCTCTTGTTTATGCATTTGTGATTTACACCAATTGGGTGCATATTTTGGAGATAATACTCATCATCCGTATCCAGTGTTGGATTTTAGCTATTTTGGAAATAGTCTTCTAGATTGATTCGATTACAGATTTCTGATTAATCGGAATTAATTAATTTACGTTGTATCACGCCATTTTAGCGGTAAGATGCTCAATCAATTTTGTTTTTTTTTGGAATTTTTCTGTTTCCGTGCTTTGTGTTATTTTTAGGGGTTTTGTTTTTCCTTCTTGGTTCTCTGAATTTCGAATTCGCTTTGGAGTTTTGTATTTAAATTTGGGTATTCTGGTGTTACTAAACTTTTAGGGTGTTCTCACTCCTGAAATTTTCTTATACCAAAACAGAAAAAACCTCAAGATTTTCCAACGAGTGAACAAAGCTTGATTGGGCCTCGTCTATCATCCATTTGCGCAAGGGAGCTTCATGGCGTAAGGTAGTCGTTTTTTATAATAGTAGTACTTTAATACGTGTTTGTGTCAAATAGTGTATGTATACAAAAGAGATATCATACGTGGAAAAAATAAGAATAAAGCTTAAACAGAAATAAACAAACACATGCATTAAAATTGGTACAATATAATTTATTATATTTATCTATAACCTTCCCATTACAGCTGGTATTGTTAAATGCTCTTGGGCGAGTATACGTAGTATTAACAATGTAAATTAACCTTGAAAAAAACTAAACTCTATTATTCTGCTACTTTAAGACATAACTGTAGATATATTTTTTAATACATTGCTAAGTAATAATCACAACAACTGTCCCGGAAGAGACAACTGTTACGTTTCATAAAATGCAAATTTGAACTTTCTTATCAGTAACGTTTATTTGATTAATCACATTTCAATAATTTTTGATTGGAGAACAATAGCTTTAAGAGAAATAGAGATATTATCATTCAATTTCACTTAATATAATTTATGTAGGAAATTTATTTCCTTAGAGATACAGTGATGGATATTTATTTGAAAATTCAAATGTCATGCAACTTGCGCCATTCTTTATCGAAAATTTTATCCGAATCGCTTATGCTAAGGGTAGTATTATGTGATAATATTTCGCTGTGACAATATATGCTGTAGAAAACACGTTCTAGTTTATTAATTCCGATAATATTGTGTAGCTTATCTTCTTTACAAGGGAATGTAAGATCATACATTCGAGTAACGTTTACTGTACATACCTCTTCGGGATCAATCAAGAAAGCGGATGTCGTCTTAATTTTTACGACTTGCGTTACGCGATTTCCCACAGGACTTCTACTATACTGTATTCAATCAGAAACGAGTGGAGAATGCATCCGCGAGTCCTGGTTTAGAGTAGGCCAAGAGGAGTAATACACATTTACCTGCGTTGGGATCGAAGTATTTAATCGCAGTACGAATGTCTTAACTTTTCTTTAAATAAGGCAAACTAATCGGCGGTTTTTTGCGTACGAATTGTCTTTCGAGAACGTGAAACACTACGTTAATTGACCGATGAATTGAAGGTATGCTGTTACGGTAGAGTACCTTGCTAAGCCTATTATTGGGAATTCGAAGTAATTTAACAATAGAAAGGCGTCTTCACTCAATGTCGTGAGTTTTTTCGGGGAATCCAAAAATGAATATGTTATTGTAATAAACGGAAAGCAAATATTATGGAACAACAACAACAAAAATTCTTAAAAAATTAATACTTTCAATGTAAAATAAATTAAGTAGAGTTTTGATAACTGGCAGATTAAATACACTGTCTAGAATTTAGATAAGTGAATGAGATCCACTACCACAAAATAATAATAATAGTTGTTACATATGTAAATAAAGCTATCATTTTCAATATAATCTTGAACTATATCATAAATTAGCTTATCTGGGTTATCTATTTAAATAACTGAGCAATTCAAATGCTGCTGGGGTAATAAACTTACATACAATTGTATGGAATTAACCACTGTCATATAATTAATTATAGTATCTGGTTATAGTTAATGGGAGTTCTGGACGTTTCTTCTTCGAAAGAAGAAGGACCGTAACGGTTTAATTATATGAGGACAGTCTTTAAAATAGCTACCCTTTACCTATAAAATATCTGAAAAATTTACATACTTTCTGTTCGGCTAACAAGGCCATCTACCGCAATGTTAACGGTATACATAATATTACTTAAATTATTAAAATTGTTGCGTCAACGAAAGGTATTAAAGTTTTTATGACCTTCATTGACTTGTCAAAAAGTCTGCCTAACTACTTATACATTCCTTCACGCTGGAATCTTAGGTTACTGTTACCGTGAATTTGCTAAATACATTTTTATATGACGATGTCGGGTAACAAACTTCGGTGAAGGTATGTAACCTTGACGTTTACTTATATAACGGCGTTTTTCGGATTCCTATAATTTATGGAATATCCAAGTTATCTATAAACATGTCGGAAGCGGTAGAAGCGATCAGGGAATTAGCGGAAGAACTATGTATCTATGTTTTTAAATATTCTATGAATTAACGCTCAAGGGGGGATTTTGTGACATAGGGAATCCTCAGAGAAATATTGTAAAGGAAATATGATATTTAATATGCAGTTACGTTGCGCTAAAAGGAATCCGCATTAAGTATTAAGTAAGGGAGGAACCATAAAAATAATATATTGGACGACTGACCAGTTTACTACAGACTAAATAAGCATATGTACACCATAAATCTTAGCTTGAAATGCCTCATATAGGCAACATCTTTCCACTTCTGGAGAGCAACAGTAAAGTAAAATAAGCAATGCCGGTTCCTTTGATTATATGAAAAAAAATCTCTATTAATGGAAGTCACGTCAACAGTACTTCTGGTGGTTATGAAGGTAAGGATATTGTAAATCGAGCGGTTTACTTGCTTATCTTTATGTAATTAATACCCTTCTATAGGAAAAAAATCAGAAGATAAGAGTCATTATAGCTACATATTCTACACAATAATAGTCTTTCAAAAACAGTTATGACGAGGCCTGTGCTTCCTGAGACGAAGTAAGGTGAGGAAGGGAACTGCAGGTCTGGCGATCACAAGCGAAATGATATAGATAACACAAAGCATTGTTTGTGCGAACATTACAAAATTCTTAAACAACTTGCTAGATATTTTATGTACTACACACGCAACTAGATTCTCTTGTTTTTATTTTTATTTTGCAATGTCTTTATAGAGTAAAACTTTTTTATTTTGGTGTTTGTTTTTATTATGTTCATCATGAAACAGGTACTCCTAACAACCACAGGTATATATATTTGTGTAATTGACAAGTAATCATGACTAAACTGTTCCGAAAATACACCATAAGCCGAAGGAGACCACTACAAGGCCTAATGATAAAACTGGTACTCATCCAATCGAATTAATGGCTAAATCCATGTGCGAAATGGAGCAAGGAAGAGTGGATGGGAATACCAAACGAGCAGATACTTAAACGATGACAGTACTTTTAGGACAGGATGACGCACTGGAGATTGGACGAAGACCCTAATCAAGACAGAAATTACGAAAGGAAGTATGGGGAGTCTTTACTACTTGACGCAGTTGCTAACGGCTATGGCCATTTTCAAGCTATTTGCTCGTTTAAAATTAACTGACACAGAGGACTGCCCATAACTCTGGTTGAGAAACACGGTAAAATATAGTAAACTTCTCCTAAACCCCTCACCACAAACTGCACTAAACTGGACGTACGTTCGATAGAAAACTATCATGTCATGTCAACCATCAACGGTAAAATATACTTTTTTTTGTATGAGCAAGGTGGAGGAATACAGGATCGGTGCGCAGCAAACCAGATGGGATTTGACTCCACAACTCTTACATCCATGCTTGTATCTGAGGAAGGCTGGAATTATATCGGTATCGCTGCAAAAATCTAGACTCTAAAAAAGAAAGATAATCGATAAAGGAGCGCTAGCGAACACTTTGAAAAACCAAACATCTATGCGTATCATCCTTTTAAAGTAATGCCCCAGCAGTTCCAGGGAGGCGGAAATATCGCTGCCGCCATACGAGAGGGATTTGTAGTCCGGTAAGAATCCGACATTATCCCGATGACACAAGTTCACTGGAAGTTCTTTGAAAGATTTTCCCCCTATTTGCTTAAAAAAAAATATGCACACAAAACTTTGTTTGAGCAGCAATAAAGGGGAGTCGGTCCAACTCTACTTGTACCTATGAGGACGGTTTTTAAATTCGAGAAATAATTAAATTGGCGTATAAGCATTTTATTAGATATTGAAGTGAGAGCTGGTTATGGAGATACCTGACAAACTATGATCGACAAATGGTGATAGGTATTAAACAAGGCTGGGAATCCTTAGAAGATGAACGCAATAAAAGATCAAATGGAATTATAGAACATTGAACGACTAAAACTGAAACTGTGTTTAAAAATTCTGGCGAACACTTACAATATTATAAGAAATGCAAAGTAAGCTGCGAATGGAAAAGTGATGGTGAAGTTTTCTGGCTCTCAGAATTGTTGCTTATAAGTATTACCAAATTCAAGGGCGAAACTATTGTGGGAGATGCATTGCAAATATATCTAACTCGTTTGTAGAGGATTGAATAAAAAAGGCAAGAAAAATTGGTGAGAGGGTAATTTACCGAAAAAATATCCTTCATCATTCGAGCTTCGATTATTACAAAATGGCTTTTCAAAAGTGAGCAAACTTTTTATGGGAAATGCTTTTTATTCCTGTAAAGTTGAAACTAGTAACTTATAGTATAGTTAGGTTACATGACAACATCGAAAAAATAATGGTTGTCTAACTTTTTTGTAGGGATCTGGTGTATTAACTAAATAATTGTGTCATTTGTTGCAATCATGCAATTCATTTTATGCTTGTGATTGATCAAATCTAACCTTTTAGCATTTCTCTAGCAATTTTTTTAGAAATATTTTGCGAAAGAGACCCTTCTCTTCATATTTCATAGGTCCTTATGGCCATCTTCTTACCAGTATTAGCATTCCTTTCGTCCAGTTTTCCAAAGCTACCATTCCGCGATTTCTCCGGTTTCTCTCCTGTATCTCATCTTTTATTCAATATTCCTAATATCTACGGATTGGAAGGTATATATACCTAGGTTTCTAATTTCGCGTACTTTTTAATTATGTTTTGGCTTATAGCAATTCTTAATGTTGCTCTGGCGTGATTCATGATCTCCAACTACTCTCAGCATTTATCCCTATATTTCAATATCTTGCTTATGGTTTATGTCATTCCGAATTCACAGCCAGTTCTTCAAGCGTAGATCACTATTTGTACTTAACCACCTCAGGGGGTAACTTCAAGGTTCTAAAGCAATTTCAATTGCAATATTCATATTACGTGGACTGGATAATTTATGAATGGGTTATCAAATGACGAAGAGATAACTGGAATGTTGCGGCAACTTCCAGAAGTTGAGGTGGTCCTAATTTCGCGCCTATTTCACGCTTTCATCCAAATCGCGATGAACGTAAATGGAAATCGTGAATGATCCATATACTAGAGACAAAAGCCCGATCTGATTGTTCTTTCCTCTTCGACTACGGCAACAAATAAATTTCGACAAGAATACGAAATAGGAGACACGAGCGGGAATCGTGCGAATTCCAAAAGGTAATAATTGGAGCTGAAGAAAGGTGATTTCATCTGAACAATAAACCGGGACTTGGGTTATAATTCCGCATGCATTGATCACAACACAAAAATACACGTTAGTGGTGGGTATGGAGCACGGGTACACACTCTCGACTCATGTGCAGGTGTTGCGATTGTGCAGCGCCTTAACACTTTGGCCAGGATAATTTTATGGTATGAATATTTGATCGTAAAGCTTCTTAACATTTTAACCTCTACCCTCCGCGTTAAATTACACCGTGGAGGTGAGCGAGATTGAGGTCCGATATGCGAAAAAGATCCTAGGATTCAACCTACGAACTGTTGGCATCTAGTAGAGCGGTGGACCGTATGTACGCGGTACAAGAGTATTTTACACATCTTCTGCATCTGGACCAGATGCTGGCGGTCTCCGTTACAAACACAATAGAGTGGTGTACATGCAGTCTTAGTAGCTATAAGTTACTGCCGCTGGGACAGTCCCTATAACTACGCTTCCTTGCAAAACGGGAAGCATTTCTGAGCCACCCCGCATATTTGAGTTCCTGCGATTCCGAAAAAGGAGCCTTTTTAGACAGATTATTTACAAGCATTTACAACGTTAGCATCTAAGCCATGTCCTGAAAGCGAGATAACGTAGACAAAGTATTTCTAGATGCGACAGTTTTCTGTAGATGCTTATTTTGGTCAAATTTTTAAAATGCCGCTACAGTATGGTATGATACTTATAATAAGTTCCTTGGTAAAGATGGTTTCTTATTTCATAGTTTTGGATATTAATACGGTATCAGCAATTTACCGTAACCCATCATATGGCTTGTTAATTCCATAAATGTCACCAGTTAACTTCCATATACAGGAGTGCTTATATATGGCATATAGTAAATTGTTTATGGTATATTTCTTTGCTAATTAAAACTTCTGCCCCAGATTCTGTTTCTTAATAATAGACAACAAACTAACATATTACCTTTTTGACATCTTATTCACAAACAAAAACAAATATCTCAGATCCAAGTCCAGTCTAAGTCTCAGTTCATTTACTAGATACTAGACACATATACTAGACTGATATACTAGTATAGAACATACTGCTGTGGAATGTCTCCCCGGTTGTGTAAACTCTATGCTGTGTATTGTCTAAGTTCATTGTTTATGGCTTGACGCGCGCAAATTCTCACTAAATTTTTTATTTTTTCTTTGAATTTAGTAGTTTTGTTGGATATTTATTTGTTCAGTTAGTTAGTTTATTTTCTTTGATTATAAGTTTGCAGTAGTTTATCTTGTTTATGTCCTTCTTTTAAGGGCGATTTCTTTGTTTTGTTGCGGCCGTTGCTGAGCGCGCGCAGTCAGCTGTTTTGTATATACGCGTTGCGTGAGGCCACTTTTAGGGCAGAAGCTGAATAGTGACGCGTGTATGTAGTTGTAAATTTTGAGATCTTTCATTTTACCCATTTTACGATTTTTCATTTGTTTCGGTTATTTTAATTTTTAATCAGTATTCAGACTTCTCTCCTTGTTATTTTTGCACATTTAAGTAAATTTTTGTTTATTAATTTTCGTTTTAGAAGCGAGCGCGTGTAGTGTTAAATTTTCCGTTTTTTTTTTTTAGTTATTATTTAATTTAATTTTATCACCTCGGGGAGTGTGAGTGGAGCTGAGAGCTTGTTTTTTTTTCATTTTTAATTTTGCTTATTTCTCCACGTTATTTGAATTAAAAATTTTTAGTTTGCTTTGAATTTTTGAAACACGTGGATTTATTTTTTTTTGTATTGAATTTTCCTTCTAGAAACAATTTCACCATTTTGTTTGCTGAAGGATTTGAATTGTCCTTCTTAAATTTAGGTTTCACGCAGGGTTTGTTTTAATCCAGGACCCTCAGTCCAAGGTTTTTTTTTTACCCTGTAAATTGTTTTCATATTTTTTTTTTTTTTTTCTTTTTCAATAAATTTAATGAATATAAATATCACCTTAATTAGTTTTTTTATTTCTAAATCTGCCATTTCAATTTTTTGGGGATTTTAAAGAAAGTAAATTTTTCAAAAGCCCACTATTAGTTTTTGGAGAAACTTCCTTGAGATTTAAGTATCTCTGGCGCCCTTTTGAATTCATTTTTGCTGAGCTAGCTATATTAATTTTGTCATTTTTAATTTCCCTTTACTTATATGCTTGAACCATCAGTTCACAGCATATATTTTTGGCAATCCCAACGTGCGGCACGATTTTTTGTAATTGTAATTAGTAAGATTAGGATCCCGTGTTTTGAGTTTGTGAGAATTTCGCGTTGCTCAGACAAAACTGATACTTTTTTCGTGTGTTTAAAAACTTTTTATATACACCGCTGCTGGAATGAATATGGACAAGCTCACCACACAAACAGGAAGTCTACGTTCGAAAGACCAGACGTGGCGGAATCCAAGAACTATTGGGAGTGAGGATGAGTCGGATGTGGCAGGAACACAGATCGTCAATGGGAGATTCGGAAGTTGAGGACAAGGAAAGATGAGGATGTGCGTATACAGAAAGACGAGGCGGAAAATACGAAGGAAGTATTAATAGTATGAATGATATGATGAAAATGATAAAAGAGTTATTGATTGCTAATAAAAAAGAAGTGATTGCTTGAGACCAAGAATTGTACAGATGCAAAATGATTGTTTAAAAAGATTAGAGGAAATGTATTTGGTAGTAACTTGAGGTTGATCGAATTGATAAGAATGTTAAAAGAATAGAAAGTAAAGTTTTAGATAACACAGTAAGAAGCACGTCAAATCAAATTGCGATAGAGTTTTGTCATCAAGAGATTATAGCAAGATGAAGAATAAATGGGATGAGATTGAGGAATATGTTGAGGATAAAGTAAAGGCTATAGAATGTGAGATGAAAGAGAAAATAGCAGAAAGTGTGGAAAAAGCAGAAAGGGAATTTCAAAAAAAAGATATTCAGAATGAAAGAAGTTCCAAGTAATTTTCAACCTTACAATAGTCTCAATTTTTCATTGCCTGTGCAAGTGGAGCAGCTACCGAAATTTTACGGATTAGCAACCCACAATCCGATGGCTTTTCTGAGAAACCTGAATGATTTTGTAGAGTCCATTCCTGGAGACCGGAATAAATTGCAAGTTGCCAGGAGTTGCATGAAGGATGAAGCTCGGACTTGGTTTGAATTTGTCGCAGATGATATAACCACATGGGAGCAGTTCAAGGACGCATTTGAGCGCCATATTGAGGTCGTTCAATACAGCTAAGGGTGAGAACAAATTTATTCTTAGGCGCATATAGAAAAGGTGTTTAGACAGTAGAGAGGTTTATGTCATAAAAAAGATCAATGTCCTTAAATATTTATCACCTTCAATATTAGAATCAGATTTAATCACTCAATTGTCCAGGCATTTTGAACCTGAGGTCACGCAAGCTGTTGCGATGCAGAATATAACCTCTATTAGTCAGTTTTTGGAAACAATTAAGAGATTAGACTATGCGGAACAAGCAATGTCAATTCTTGCAATACGCGAAGACCTGAAAATAAGTCAACCAAAATCAGGCATTTGTTAGTTCGCAAAGTGACGGATTCAAACGTCAACAGCCTTCACGGTTTAACGTAACGCCGAGCCAGCTCCCTATGCCAACAGGAGTCAGGGTATTAATCGTAGAAATGGTTGAACGTCAGAGTTCAAAAATGATAGAGTGAACGTGCCTCAGCTAATAAATGACCGTCGTTCAGGTGATCAGACAAGGTCAAACACAAAATCAAGTGGCTTCCCCACACCATGTTAATTATTTTAAGTCAGCTGACAGAGATTATAGCAGAGGACCAGGGCAAGGGTCTACAAATTGTAATGTTAATAATGTAGAGATTAAAAGTCAATTGTCAAACAATACTGGCACTATACCAAAAGACACAAGGGTATTTTTAAAGCGGAAAAAGCGGTATCAGGGCGGATGAATTAGTGGATGAAGCTCGAGGGAAGGATTTTTAATTGAACCAACCAAAAAGATTAAATTGTACACCATGATGCGGAATGAGACGATAAGATCTATGAATTTAGAATTGCCACATATTAATGTTAGATTTGGGAATAAGATTTTAAATGTTCTTGTTGATTCGGGAAGTGAGGCTTAATTTTTGGATGAGGAAGTTATAAAAGTATTAGAGAGAGAGAATTTAGGGAAATTCATTCCAACTCGAAAATCACAATAGTATCGCTACCAAAGAAAGTGATTGCTGTTATCAATAAAATTTTTGTTACTGAATATAAACTTCACAATTTTAAATTTCTGGAGAGAATTTATTTCTGTTAAGAGGATTACGCAGACACGGAATTTATTGGGATTGATTTACTAGACAAAATGAAAAGCAATTATAGATGTAGAAAGGGAAATTTGTTCAGATAGAAGGGGAGAGATTTTAATTGGTGTTCTGAGACTCCTGATGAGGAGAAAGTAGTTAATAATATAAGCAGAGAAAAGGAAAATGAAAATGATGAAATGAGAGAAAAAAGGGATAGTTTTAAGAATGTTATACAGAGTTGCGGAAAAGTTGTTGAAAGTTATGATGTACAAGGTGTAGTTTTTATCTGAAGAGGATAAGGAGGTTAAGTTTTGGAGAGTCAGAGTTAGAGTTAGTTAAGTAAATAATTCCCAGATAGAATCCCAGATGATGTTGATGAAATTGAAATTAATTGTGATGTGAAGTTTGAATCGGAAGTTAAAGAAATTTTGAAGCAGTATGTATCCCTAGTAGATAAATTCCCTAGTTTTGCTGTTAATTATGAGCACTCTCTTGAGGTGGATGAGTCAAAGCCTTACAAGATCAAGAATTATCCCATTCCCAAGGCCATGCAGGAGAAAGTAAGAGAGGAAGTTTCCCAGATGCTTCGAGATGGTGTAATTGAGCGTGGCGTTACTAAGTATATCAATCCTTTGGTCGTCGTGAAGAAGAAGGATGGAGACATTCGTCTGTGTCTCGACGCTCGACGTCTTAATGAGCGCACTCGTCCGCAGTTTGAGACACCGATCACGGTGGAAACGTTATTAGCAAGGTGTACAAATGCAAATTATTTTACGAAACTAGATCTTAAGAGCTCTTTTGGTTGGTACCTTTGGACAAGGCATCTAGAAGATTTTGTGGTTTTATGGTTGATGGTAATGTTTATCATTTAAGGTTGTTACCTTATGGTTTGAGTAGTTTCGGCTGCCGCCTTGATACGCGCTATGCCAACAAATTTAGAACCATTTAATCATTTTGTTAGCACATTATATTGATATATTTAATTTTAGCAAAAGTTTAGATGAGCATTTTTTACATTTACGTAAAGTTATTGAGTTCTTGCAATGAATGGTATGAAAGGAACCTTCGGAGTGTGAATTTATGAAACGTGAAGTAAAGTTTTTGGGGTATGATTTATCACAGAATCATGTGAGGAGAGATGTATCTAGGCTAGAAGTCTTAAGAAGTACCCTAGACCTAATAGTGTTAAGTTGTTGAGAGGATTTTTAGGAATAATAAATTATTATAAGAGATTTGTACCAAGATTAGCACACATCAGTGCACCTTTATTCCATTGTTGCGTAAGAATGAGAAATACAGTTGACAGCTTGAGAGAATAGCTGCGTTTGAAAATGTAAAGTCAGAATTTCACAGTCGTTATGTTTACTTTTACCAGATTTTAATAAGGAATTTTTGTTACGTGTCGATGCCAGGACACAGCCATTAGTGGGTTTTAATTCAATTGGTCAAAGTGGAGAGGAACCAATTTGTTTTATTTTCCAGAATCCTTAAGAGCTATTGAGATGAGATACACTGTTTCAGAGAAAGAGATGGTAGCCGTTGTCTATGCAATAAGCAAATTAAGATTTTATTTGCTTGGTAAGAAATTTATTGTAGAATCTGATCATGCTGCCCTCATCTCGTTAATGTCAACACGTTTTTCGAACAACCGCATTTATCGTTGGTCACTGCTACTTTCCGACTATGTTTTTGAAATTCGACATATAAAAGGAAACTTAATGTAACAGCTGATGCATTATCTCGTATGCACAGTTTAAAAAGCCATTTTAACCATGTTGAGTTAAATACATATAATATGTATGAAGCCGAGGGTTGTTGACTTTGTCAGAATAAATGAGTTCAACAAGATGAAATGTTTCAATGGTATACGAGAGGCATTAGTTCACCAGATGTTATAAAGAGTATGTGATCAGAGATGGCGTTTTAATGAAGAGGTTACGTGATCAATTCAATGTTGTATTAACTGAAGTGTATGCTCGTCAAGCAATGTTACTGATTCATGAATCCCTTGGACACCTTGGAGGTCACAAAGTTTGGCTCACGTTCAGAGAAGCTTTCTTCGCTGTCAGAGACAAGAACAATCGCCAGGATATTTTACGCTCATGTCTTCAGTGTCAAACTTGGAAAACGAAGAACCGAACTTGTCAAGATGTTATCAAGAGCATCGTTGTGGAACAACAAACTCGACCTAGTTGCCATCGATTTTCTTGGAATTTAATTCCTGATCATTTGGATACCGGAACATTTTTGTGATGGTTGATGTGTTTACTAAATTGTAAGACTTTTTCCCACTAGATTTTATAATACTGTACTGGCTATTAGATGTATTGATAACTTATCATGCATCAAGGTAAGATGCGACGCATTCTTAGCCGACAATGCGACATATTTTAATACTCATCGTTTTTTCTGACCCATGTTAGAGCGTGATATAAGAGTGTCTTTCTGTTCTATACGTCATCCTTGTGGAAATCCTTGCGAGAGATACATCCAAGAAGTCGTGAAGTTCCTCCGAATGCAGACTCACCAACGCCACACCGACTGGGTTCGTCATGTCCAGAACATCGAAGATTGGATCAATTAAACTCCTAACACCACCACGGAGGAATGTCCTTATACGTTGATGTATGGAAGGATGCCCAGCCGTCCCTGGAATCCTTTTTAGAAGAGGATGTGTACCTTGAGGCTCGCACTGATGAAGCCAGAAGAAACTGCAGCTCCGTGGAGATCGTTACGTCCGTCAGGAGAACGCGAAGGTCGTCAAGCGCGTACTCGTTTCGAAAGTCGGTGATCTGTCCTAGTTCGTCGGTACCGTGTGGCCAGACGTGATCGGCAGCTCTGCCAAAAACTTGAACTACCGTTCGTGGGACCGTATAGAGTGGCTAGAGTTTTTGATGGAGTCACTTATGAACTTCATTCGTTGGATGGTATGCAGAACAAGGGGCGTTATCACATTTCAGCACTCCAGCACTTCCACCACGACCCCGGGTAGGTTCATCACCCGTGAGTGACGTTTTCCACCCCTGTGTGCGGAGATACTGTTTTGTGTGTTGTGCGAGACACTTTGACTTTTGTTTTTTTTTTTGTGTGCGGACATTTTTAAGGAGAAAACACTCTATTTTCTCCGAAACTTTCGTTTTCCCCTTAAGAATTGGGAGATGTGCTGTGGAATGTCTCCCCGGTTGTGTAAACTCTATGCTGTGTATTTTCTAAGTTCATGTTTTGGCTGTGACGCGCGCAAATTCTCACTAATTTTACTTTTTTCTTTGAATTTAGTAGTTTTGTTGGATATTTATTTGTTCAGTTAGTTAGTTTATTTTTCTTTGATTATAAGTTTTGCAGTAGTTTATCTTGTTTATGTCCTTCTTTTAAGGCGATTTCTTTGTTTTGTTGCGGCCGTTGCTGAGCGCGCGCAGTCAGCTGTTTTGTATATACGCGTTGCGTGAGGCCACTTTTAGGGCAGAAGCTGAATAGTGACGCGTGTATGTAGTTGTAAATTTTGAGATCTTTCATTTTACCCATTTTACGATTTTTCATTTGTTTCGGTTTATTTTAATTTTTAATCAGTATTCAGACTTCTCCTCTTGTTATTTTGTGCACAATTTAAGTAAGTTTTTGTTTATTAATTTTCGTTTTAGAAGCGAGCGCGTGTAGTGTTTAAATTTTCCGTTTTTTTTTGTAGTTATTAATTTAATTTTAATTTTATCACCTCGGGGAAGGTGAAGTGAAGCTGAGAGCTTGTTTTTTATTTCATTTTTAATTTTGCTTATTTCTCCACGTTATTTGAATTAAAATTTTTAGTTTGCTTTGAATTTTTGAAACCACGTGGATTTATTTTTTTTTTGTATTGAATTTCCTTCTAGAACGAATTCACCATTTTGTTTGCTGAAGGATTTGAATTGTCCTTCTTAAATTTTAGTTTCACGCAGGGTTTGTTTTAATCCAGGACCCTCAGTCCAAGGTTTTTTTTTTACCCTGTAAATTGTTTTCATATGTTTTTTTTTTTTTTCTTTTTCAATAAATTTAATGAATATAAATATCACCTTAATTAGTTTTTTTTATTTCTATAACTGCCATTTCAATTTTTGGGGATTTTAAGAAAGTAAATTTTTCAAAAGCCCACTATTAGTTTTTGGAGAAACTTCCTTGAGATTTAAGTATCTTCTGGGCGCCCTTTTGAATTCATTTTGCTGAGCTAGCTATATTAATTTTGTCATTTTTAATTTCCCTTTACTTATATGCTTGAACCATCAGTTCACAGCATATATTTTTTTAGGATGAATTTCCAACCATAGTAGATGTAACTATTATTTTATGCATGCACCTGTTTGTAAATCCAGTAAATATTGGGTGTTAATTAGTTTGCCCCATGGTAATTAGATGTATAAATTTATCGCCTGGTAACTGTATGAATTGAATATTGTATCCTTGGTATCGATACTATTTCCAAGGGTTGGAGACTCAGTGTAGCTCGTATTAAATAGATGAATTGAGGTCTATGGAGACGAGGTTGTTGATTTTTCTTAAAAAGACTGTTTCATTTTTAGTCAAGCAAAATCAGTGAAATTATATTTCTATAATATATCCGAAATCAAAGGGCCAAAGAGAACCATCGGCCTAAAAATATATAGAAGAAACGTCAAGATTTTTCAGCATTAGAAGAAATTTTCTGTATTAACATACCTTGGTACTCTTTCTTTTGTGGAAACGTACATGGTTTTAGTGCCTTGAGTATAATGATTAATATTGGATGCTTTGAATGAGACTTTTCCCTGGATTTTTCTGATACTGGCGTTGTACTTTTGATGTGGATCCCTTCTGCAACATCTTTGATTTGTCACTGTGAGGATACTCCAGGGTGTATACAAGCTGATGTTCGAGGTATTTTGTCTAGTACATGTTTAAATTCCTGTGTAAATAAGATTTAGCATTTCGAAAACTTTGAGGTTATTCTTCATATTGGTAAATTACCGTTGAAATTGAAATTTTAATATGTATATGGTTGGTGAAAGTTATTTTGAGAATTTAAGAATCCAAAATATAGACGTTTTTTAGGGAAATTATTTAATTAGAGTAGAAACATTTCAATTGTTATGGAATCCATATAGTACGTAGAATAGGCCTCCTATTCCATAGTAAGTGAGGTTTTATTCTGAGGATTGGATTGGATAGGAGAATCCGAAAAAGTATGCCATACCTCTGTGCTCACCTATGAAATATTTTTACGAGAGGAAGGACTGATATGCCAAAAAAATACTTAAAAAACTATGCTTCGGATTATGAAAGTGTTCTTCTCGTAAAAGGAGGTTTCTTTGACGAACGGAATGATTTAAGAAGTTTTCGTTGGAATTAGAAAATTATCAAGAATAGCCGGTGCCTCCTGAAGATCGTAATGATGGGACGTTATGGGGTGTAGAATGACTCCAGAATCACCGTTAGAATGTTTTACTTTTCGACGGAGACCACGTCTTCCACACTTTTTTCTTAAAACAGATGCGATTTTCAGGTTATGTCACTACAGAAAACACGTCGAAATCTTAAACAGAAAAGAAGGCATTTGTCAAGTCAACCAATAACCGTTGCAATCGAGTACTAAATTTTTTCAATTAACTTTAATTTTAATCGCTATTAATAAGAAAGCCATAATAATTTAAGTTTTGAAAACATAAATTTTAAATATTTTTTTTTTTTTTTTAATTTGAGTATCCCAACTCATATGGGCGCTAGTGTACCTATTTGTCCGTTTTTTCGGTTTGATGTTTGAGATGTTATCGGTTTCAAGAATGTTAACGACTTAGCAAGAAAGAAAGGAGGCAATGGTCTAAAACCAGGAACTTTTAGCTGTAATGATCCAGTATAAGTCCATTGTTATCCTATCAAAATACCGTTATAATACCTGTATTTTGTATTTAATATAGTGTAAATCTATTAATACAGGTATATAAGTCCCTGTTTAAACATCTCAAACCACAAAATGAAATTTTAATATGTATAGGTTGGGTAAGATAGGTTGGTGAAAAGTTACTTTGAGAATTTAAGAACACAAAATACAGGACGTTTTTTAGGGAAATTACTTAATTGGAGTAGAAACAATTCAATTGTTATGGAATCCATATAGTACTAGAATAGATCTCCTGTAGTACTTTTTGGTGGAACAAAGGGTTTTAGAATGAATGTAATTATTTAGCTTTTTTAAATAAAACCATATGTTCACAAAATTGAGCTTCACAGAATTTTATGTCCAGGGAACACAATAGTTTAGAAAAGTCGTTTAATAAATAAAATGATATAAAACGTTGAAATTGAAATTTTAAGGCAATACAAATATAAGGGCGTACAAGGAGGCAATGCGTGAGCTACGCAGCAGATGGTAGGCGGCCGTCATTGATGCCTTTACGTGTGTTCTCCTCTTGCCAGGATATTTTTATGGTGACACGTCACGTACGACCTGCGTAAACGACACCTGAGATAATTGCGACTGTAAAGTTGATAATATTCGATATATTATTTTTGGTGATATTTTAATGCAAAATTTTCAGATTATTGTGAAAGAGGAGTTATGCCTCTGCCGCATGCGTGCCTCCATTTTTTTAATGAGAAAAAAATGCAGGAAAACATATTGCCTTTCTCTTTCAGCTTCTATTACCGACCTGTCTCCTACCCGATCCTTCTTCTTCCCTCCTTTTTAATCTACCTACACGATTTGATGTCATTTTCTCTTCTAACGCCTGCTCGATCCCGCTCACCTCCAATTTGGTTTAACTTTTCATCTTTCAACTCATTGCGCTCGTTCTCTTTGCTCATTGTCGGAGAAATTAAATGTAACCACATTAATATGATAATTTCAAAAGCTAGAGGAAGTTTATTGTCATCCCTGTTCAAGAGTTTGGATAATTTCTTTCCAATGTAGTTTCATGTGAGATATGACATGGCGCTTTGGAAAATATAGTACTTCGTAGGATTGGCTTAACCTTTTCCGGTAAAGTTTCCTTCTACACAAGCATCGACGTGACAAGAATAAATATTTTTTTTTCAGATGACTTGAATCATGCTGTATACAGGGTACATTAAATCCGATTAGATACCATTTACCGTAAATAAAAACAAATATATTATTCAAAAATAAAACAAAAGAATAAATTTACCAAAACTTAAAGACTGTTGACATTCACAAAAGTAACGCAATAATCCCGTGAAATTTCACAAAATCCGTAATGAGATGTCTGCAATGATATAAAAAATCGTATTTCAAAAGACATACGATGGCAAAAATAAGGCATCAAAGTATTCAAAACCAGAATAGAAAACCGCGTATTATCAATGGAATCACTACTAAAAATTATTATATATGAGGGTTAACATGAGAAACAACCAAAGACGATCGTTTTGCTTTTGTGGAACACAAAGTTCATAGTCTGTATCGTGTATATAAATAAAAATAAACTTGTAAAACACCATACAATCGACAACCACTTACCATCGCCAAATGTAATTTTATCCCGGGAATAAAATCCAACCAAGCAATGTGAAGTTGGCATTCACATATCGTTGTATTATCTCTGACGCTAAATACCCCTTTTCAAGGAAAACAATGTAAGATCATAAATCTGTCGTTTACTCGATATTGTCTTATTTCTATTTAACACGTGTTGTCTTACAAAACAGAAAGAAGCAACGATTTGCCGACTATAGCTGGAATTGAATAGCACAAGTACATTTACATTGTTCATGAAAAGAAGTTAAATATCTACCATGCATGGGAAAAGTACTGACTAGGCGAAACAAACGAGTGTCTTGTCAGTGTTTAACTAGAACTTATTTATTGTTGTTTCTAAAGAAGTACATACCGTACACAATACTCAATAACTTTTTCAAAGGATATGATTAAATGGATTTTGCGGCATTCGTTATAAGAGTATAGAATTGTGAGGTCAGGAAATAAGTACTTATTTGATTTGTGGATATATTTAATTTAACATGTATATTCACGTAACGTCCGGTTACACATAATTACCTTTAGAAAAATGTTTTTTTAAACTTGATTTACATAAAACAAAATGCATTCTACCCGGAGGCGCTGAAAGTCAATTAATCTTCTAAAATTACTAAATGCTCCGGTTAACACAACTCAGATACGATCAGTGGAAATATTAGAAGGATATTAGAAAAATGACTTTTAAATTTATTTATTCGCCTAGTGACCAAAGAAACAAAATCTTAAAACAGGGATATTGGTTGTGAGAAATTAAAAAAAAGCGGTTGTTGTATTTGATTTAATCCGATCGGTCGGGAAGAAGAAAATCGTATGATGACCAGGTTCTTTACGATTGCATTAACTCGGAGTGATCTAAAATGTTAGAGGTTCAACATTCCAAGTGAAAAAAGGAACAAAAGTGGAAACTTCTATTCTGAAACAAGTTCATATTTACAGGATGTATCAAATCAAAAAGCATCTAACACGCAGGCAAATTAATAGGATGACTAATTAATCAACTGCAGTTATGTACTACTTTAAGTATGTATTAACTGTACATCTGTAAGAAAAATTTTATGACATCAGTGCATTTATTTTTTGCTCTTCATTATGTAATACGGAAAGGCACTTCTATTTTAATATTTAATTACTGATTGGTGTCAGACATCTAACAAAAACAGTAGAGAGCTACAAGCGTTTACATATTTAAATGACTTGTTATTTTAATAGAAGCATATATATTATGCCATAATGGATGAGTACCATTATTAGCTTGTTGAGAACAGGAAACGGTCTCAATAGCTGCGTATATAATTGATTAGTTCTATGATTTACAATGTTTACTTATGCGCTTATCAATAGATACAGAAGTATACCGCTTCTAGAATTAATCCTGTATCTCCGGTAACATGATAAAAGCCGACAGGTACACCTAATTACCGGTGGTGCTGTCAGTGGCAATTAAATCAGCGTCTTGGTTAATTGCAATTACTTGTACGTATCTCGTAAAACGGTTGCTGAAAATTGTATAACAAAAAAAAGTTTCTTTTAAAAGCCCAAGGACTGCGTCTGTTCTGTTAAGAATTTGCTCAGGAAGCATATTCCGTTGTTATTACGCAGTTACTTTTTTCTTTCTGCAAAAGCACTTTTTGATGTAGCATGACATAATATACTAATACCGTTGATAAATTGATAGTTTATTCTCATGGAGAATTTTCGTAGCTTGTATATTTGGTTGCAAACTGATATTTTCCGCAAATATTCAATTCGGCACCACCACTTTTATATACTATAGACTTTACTATAGACATACTCGAGCCAATAAAATTTAAGTGAAGTAATGGGTACTTATGCAGATGGCCACTGTGCTCGGAAATGAATTGTTTCCTTTAAGGTTTAAAAATCCTTTGCGAGTAAATCTAAAGAAAACTAAGTGCCAGAAATAAAACTATTTTGATAGTAATTAAAGTAAAACAATTACCTATTGAATTAAATATTTAAATGCTTTACCATAATAACAGCAATCAATATAAGGCAAACAAATATCATAGTTTGAGGAACATAAATATGAAATATTAAAGTTTTCATTCAAAATAAATAAATATCTGTCGTCCCCTTGTGTAGTATAGTTTGCAGTACCTAAATATATTTTATTCACATGATTTGTATTACATTCTTGAAGTTTAATTTGCTGTGTGAATGTGTATAACCAATTTTAAATGCTCCCATTTCAATAGAGATAGACAAAAATTCACTTCAAAATTAAAACAGACAATTCGTCAAATAATGGGAAATAGTTTATAAACATTGCTTTCTATGAAATTAAAAAAAAATATATAATTTTTAGGGTGTTGTTTTTTATACTGTACCTATTTGTTGTTTATTATTATTGAAGTATTCTCAATTGCGCAAATTTTTAATTATTTATTTCATTAACTAAGATATTTCGAATGAACCATGTCAAAAGAAAAAATAATCAGGAAAAGAACTAATATAATCTTGTTGCTAAAAACTGGCAGTTTATAAAAAGAGCTTGCTTTTTTATGGCATAATGAAACAATATCTTCAAGAATATGTCTAGATTATAATGCTGTTAGCATTTAATTTAAAAAAAAAAATGTATCGGCAACTTCAAATTAATAAGTGGAAAAAAACAGACCCAATAAATTTAAGGAAAAAAAAAATAAATCCATAAGTAAGTTTCTAAGTAGAGGCAGTAATTATCGGCTATATTTATTCAAATTTAATTTTAATTAAGACAAAAATTTAAACTAATTTAATTTAGTATAATGCTAATTTAATAGAGCATTGTAATGCAAAAAAAAATATACTACACTCTAAATATCTTAGAAATCAACTATATAAAGAAACACAAAAGCTGGATAAATGACCGCAGACATTGCTAACCTACCCAAAATTTATGCACCATTATTCTAAACTTTTAACCTAGTCCTTGTACTTCCAAATTTATTACGAATTTACAAATATTAAAAGCAAAAGCGGGTGTGGTTTCTTATACCGTAAAAAAACAGATATTCGTATTCTGTCAACATGCGTTCTTATTATAATAAAAAGTATAGATTTTAAAAATTTGTTTATTGCATTCTTAACGTTTTAGTCTGTCCATTTTACACAATTTCAAAATGTTTGTGAATTGTTTATATACTTGGCTAAACAACTTAAGTATTAAAATTTAATAACTAAAATGAGAATATTATTAATAATAATATATATAGATTATAATTAAAAATTTACAGATACAACAATACAAAAGTTTGTTATTATAATTGAAATAATATAAATCTTCCAGCCTCCAGCAAATGAAAAAGAGCAGTTAAAGCTGTAGAAGCGATTTGCAAGTTATTTACTATATTAAATTTTGACCAAGCCTAATCGAACCAGAAAATATATTGAATGAAAAATAGAATACTATTTAAGAAAATCGACCAGCAACTATACTTTTACACTTCATAGTTATTACTGTTAGATAAATTTAAACGTATTTTACCAATAAATTCAACATTTATGCATTCACAAATAATACAAATTTTATTTCGGGTTATCCTATTCATAAAAGTTCTCTGTTTGTTTGTAGATCAAACGCGTAGATAAAAATGTAAAAAAACATTTTGGGTTGAGACGGAACAAACAACTGCAAATTCGATGGCTAAGCCAATAGTCTTTCTGAATCTTATGCAGTACATAGGTAGTGCCCTATAAGAGTCCAAAAATGGTGCAAAATATAATACCTTGAATGGTTCATCAATTTATCAATGCTAATACTTTGCCTAAAGTCAAATTTTAAAATTCGAAGAATTTTTTGTATAATAAACTTTGTTACTAGTTTCAAATTCAAAGTTTGTAAGCATAACCTACTTCCAGTAGGTGAGACTTGACGACTACTTTTCAAATTTCAAATGCAAAACCCGTCATTTTTATTCCAGAATTGCTGGTAATAAATGACGCATTGTCATAGAATTGCATAAGATACATAGTTTATGTTTTTACTGGACTGCAGTTGTTATCCAATTATGATCCAACCAATTGCCTAAGTGTTAAGTGAACACCAGAGTTAGGTGCATTGAGTGAACATACTTTATAACCTTAAATCAAGCCATGCGAATGTGTTCGACATCTATCAGGATTTCTGCACATTAGCACTCAAAATAAGCGAAACGTCTTGCTGTATGTTTTGATCAAAGATTTACACACAGAGATTCTACATATTCTAACGACAACAAGCGAAGTTACCATTACTTTGAAACAAGTGTGGGAGGTCTATGCAGGAGAAAAACTGGCGTTTCAACCTGAAGTGACTCTAATGATTATACAACAACGGATACAACAACGAATTGATACATGGTAAAATATGGAGTGGCGGTATGATTGCCATAGGCGCGGAACACGGAAGCGATCAAAAGCCTAATAATGAGATCCAAAGGTAGGCTATACTAGACGAATTAAAGGAGTAATGCCAAGTTTCAGAAATATAGACTGAATAAAATTTAAAGTTCAAAAGTTGCCAGGACAAAACCACACAAGACAGTATTCAAAGGAATAAAGATATGAATTTAGCAAGAACTTACTGAGTGAGTGGAAACAGGAACACTATCAAAATAATATACTAGTTTAGCAATTTATTGACTGGTTACTATAGACTAAATAGGCATGTATATCACAGGCTTGGCTGATATTATTTTCAGATTTTGGCCAGGACGAGGGATTCATATACTTTGTTGATACGATGACTTGGATTTTTGGATTTTGAGAGTGCGAAAGGAAGTAGCTATACAAGGAATCTGCTGTTCTAGGATAGAGGATATCACAAGAGATCTGATAAGGTAGCAGTGTAACAGGCCTTTATAACCACCTCGATCTTAATCTAATCCAAGAATCTCTATTATAAAACAAAAACTCTAAACTGATGACACGTTATTGCTAAGTGATGATAAAAATATGTACTTACTTGAAACTACAAAAATTTAACTTTTCATCCATAGCGTAATCTTTTTAGACCAAAGAAAATGTTCTGGAGTTTCAATTTTGCATAATAATATCCAGCATCAAAATGACGGGAACTGAAACTGAAACTTTGACTCGGTAATTGCCACCTAGGTGCTACTAAATATCTGACTCAAAAGTGACATTTACTCTAATTTAGACCTTAATAATTGTAGTGACGTAATTGTTGGCAGTAGCAGGTGCTCGATAGTTCCATGACTTATTAGCAGCTGTTAACGTACTTAGAACCAAATGACTGCGAAACAAGATTACTTTAGCTATACTGGAACTTTAAAATAGAAAAATTGTGCGACTTAAAATCATCACCTTTTGGAAGATACACTCAAAGTTTTTACCCCGTTATCACAACATATATTAGTCACTTCAAAGTTACAGAGCTTTTTAGTAATAAGTGACATATTTTTAGTGGCCACTACCACGCAGTTATTCTTGCCTATTTGTAGATATTTTAAAGATACATACTTTAGTAACCATTACTTATAAGTTCTTTTGCGCAAAATTCGCCATCGTTTGTGGTGCAACATTGCGACACCATTGCTATTAATGAACGTTCAACAACGTCACAATACCAGCTAAAATTATTTTTCTTTAGTGGTGTACCAAAAATATCAAATCAATAAATATTTGTGGTTTATAATGTTCAAAAATAATTTGAAAACTTACACAGATGCTTAAATGGATAATTTTGCAATTCTCCAATTATTAAAAAAAAAAAATGAAAAAAAAGTATATTTTAAGAGCGCATTGTCATTTTTATAAGTAGCGTTATCATATTTATTAGAAAACTTGTAATGATTTGGACTTTAATACGACCGAAATCCTTTAAAATGATCAAGGTGTATTTAATATTTGCTAATTATGAATTATAGATATACTTATATACACCATCAAATGTTATAAATGTTCATGTTCATAATAGAATTAGTACATAAACCTTTATCTGTCACTATACCTAACATAAACAGCAGTTAGCAACCATGCATTAAAAAAAAAAAATAGAACAGTACTACGTATATGTGTAAGTTTTACACCTCATATGGAGAATACTATTTAACTTTTACCGCCTGCAAATGTTTAATATATCACCTATTACTGCTAAAACTGCAAGATAATATTTATTTTGCATGATTTTTTAAGAATGTATACGGGAGTTTCTCATAATCATAGATCATTTTCAGGAAGAACTATCGATGCAAATATGTTCGAAAAGCTTTCCCGTGAAGCAGATAATAATTATGTAGGATATCGGCATTAATTTTGTACGTTTCATTCTATACGAACACACGTTAGTTGGCGCCGTCATAAAAAGGCATTTTTTCTCAATCATATTACCTACAAACTATAATAAATCTTACGCTACAAATAAAACCAATCAATTATCGAATGCCGAGAGTATAAATAAATTGCCATACAATGTTATTACATAGTGTAGAAAAGTGGCCGGCTTATGGTTACTGACACCGTGCGTAAAACTGAAAATGCCCGTTACGCAACTAAGTATAGAAAATATTACGGGTAATATACGCTTAATGCGGCCTTTAATGTGTCGTTAACGGTCCAGTGGCATACGCGACGTAGTCCGTCCACCGATCAATTCCTCTATACTTATTCATTTTATCTCTAAATCAGATCGGCCCACAATGAGCGGCGAACGCAAATATTAATTTTTATTGTGCGCGATCTTTGCGACTCTGATTTTCTCCCTAAACGTCCAATAACGAGCTTACCGATCCGTTTATGTCCAAAAGTGGGCATTACAGTGCTGCCAACGTCAGAATACCAATGTCGATCGTCACATAACTCCCATCCGAAATTGGTCATCATTACAATTAGCCGTAATACCGATGTTTATTGCCGTACGTTTTCTATTCGCCATTTGCAATTCAAACTGGATTTTTAATCTAAGGACGTTCGGATAATAAACACTTACTAAACGCGACCATATCTGATTGCTGACACATAAAAACCTAGTAATTGTTGTTGAGTTTCTTTATTATTTACGTTTTATGTGGGACTAAGATTGCGCCGTCGTCAGCATTCCTTCATTCTTTCTACTTAAGTTTAAGATGTTTAAGGTACAGTTTTAGTTACACTTTTTGCGGAGTTTAACGAAAACGCTTTAGCATGAAGATTGCCTTTGTCATAACCTATCGCTGCAAGTATTATGACCATGTG